>JAJOOO010006918.1:0-23031 GCA_029582685.1 Solanum piurae | reverse complement strand
CATATATATATATATATATATATATATATATATATATAGATGTACCTATGTTAATTATTGTACTTGAAAGATAAGTTCATAAGTGCATGTTTTCAAGAAGGTAAACACGTCTCATGTTTTGAAAAGTATTACAAGTAATGTAAGAAGTACATTCTTTGTAATGGGTGAATTGAACACAAAGTCATATTAATTATTTTAAAGTCCCATAAAACTCTGTAGCCATCATAGGATAGGATATCATTGATTCTTCATTCGACTCCTCACCACCTCTGAGAAGGCATATATTTGGATCCATAGTCACGATGCCATCCTATACCCCCGACAAGGTATATGATGTACCCTTGCAACATGCGGTGGGACGTTGTATCATTGCTAGACTCATAGTAATGGTTGTCGGTTAGAGAATCTTCTCCCAAGTTAAAGTATATTATTTTCATATTGGTTTTATTGCATATCTTATTGTAAAGCTTAAATGGTTTTCACTTCATGTTCATGTATTGATTCAGTTGAGTTTCTTTCAGTCATTAAGTTCAGTTATTTGTTTACTCAACCATATTACATACTCATACATTCTATGTAATGATTTCATTGGACCTACATCCTTTTACTATGCAGATACAAGTGTTCATAATTATAAACAGATACTTCATTGAGATCACTCTACATTCTAGTTAGCTTTGGTGAACCTTCTTGTATTCCGAAGGACTTCACAGTTAATTTCCTGTTAGTAGTTTTGAGGTGTCGTGGTTCTTGTCCCGACACTCATCTTTATACAGTAAAGGCTTCATAGATAGAAAGTTTTGGAGAGTCTTTCAGTTTCAGATATTTTATTTAAAACTTATAATTCATACTTAGTATATTCAGTTAAATTTTGAGATTCAGTAAACTATTTTTAAACGTTTTTTCAATTTGATGCTTATGTATGCTCGAGTTAGTCTTCCACTTGTAGTCAAGCAGGATGAGGGTTCGCTTGGCAGCCAACAATGGTTCTCGAGTGCCGTCCACGTCCATGGTGTAGGCTCGCGTCGTGACAATTTCATAGAATGTCCTTTAGATCTCATCTATGTGCTATGTTAAAAACCCAATACCTTAAACTATTCTCTCTTTTGATGCAACAATAAGACAAATAGATCCAATCCATAACCACTATTTTCAAGCAAGTCACAAACATCAAACCTAAAGTGCAAGTATCGAACTAATTACCCTCTCCAATCAATCACTTTCGAGCATCAATCCAAGATCGGAAGTAGGAATTTAGTTTGCAATCTTAACCCATAAATTAACTCCATGCTAATTAGCCCAAATCCATGTATGAACAACAACAAAACAGAGCATAACAAAATATCCACTACATTAAATCAACACCTAACCACATAAATGCACCCCTAGAACTTGGGGTTTTAGCCACCCATAAAAAAAGGTAAGAAATTATACCTTTCATGAAAGAAATCATGGATAACATGGAATTAATAAATTACAAGCAAAGCCACTATGAATTCAACTTCAATTCATTAACTTCAAGAACAAAGTTGAAAACCCCAAAAACTAAAAGTGTTCTTCATAAAGTAAAGTGTTTCTCTCTTTAAGAAAATAATTTCTAACTATTATTCAGGACTCAAAATTTCCAAACTCTTACTTTCTCTCTCTTTTGATCTATTTATAATTTCCTCGAAATTAGGTGCAAAACTCAATGCATGACCTTCTCACATCCCGAGCCTACACCCCGGACGTGGCTGGCAGTCGAGAACCATTGCTGGCCCCAAGAGAACCCTTGGTCTGGCTTACTTACTCAGTGAAAAACTTAAACATAAGAAATATAACTCATGCAATAACTTAAGAAATAATAACTTAGCCAAAAATGGCAACTCAAGTCTTAAACATATACAACTGAAATGAATAAGACTAAAGAACTTTAACTATCTGTCTATGAAGCCTAAAAAACAAATAGGGATGTCGGGACAGGACCCCGATCACCCTAACAACTGAAAACTAGAAAACAATGTAAAAAGGAGCCCTCCGGAAAGCAATGAGGCTCACCAACTGACTCTGAGTGCTCAACCTGATCAACGAGATGTTGGTTGCTGATCCTGGCTACCTTCATCTGCATCATAAGACGATGTAGACCAATTGACATCAGTACATTGAATGTACGAGTATGCTAGTAGGAAAGCTTAACATAACATAGGCTTGAAAAGAATCTGAAAGGAATAGTTACTTTGACTTTACTCAACTTATGAACAACTTAACTCAATATAAAGCAATAAAATAGATGCAATATATAGAAAGCTTTTAAAATAGTAGAAAGTAACTCAGTTTGTTAAACAAATGCAATAACAAACTCAACTTTTCTCATGTAATAAAGTAGTATAGTTTCTGTGGGAGTTTCTTTAACCGAAAACCACCTCTATGAGCCTAAGTGGTGATACAACGTCTTTCCCACGCTTCCATAACTGTCCTATACTTTGCCGTCATATAGAACACCTTAACTAAGTGGATCCACTAGTCTATGCTAAAAGGCACTTAACGAGTCATATAAAAAGTATGATCCTTTACTACCCATGACGGCTACATGGTTTATGAAGACTTGAGTTAATATGAACTCGCATCCTCATATCCGTGCTCAATACTACTCCCAAAATATACTTAGCTCATATGTTTTAAATCAAAACTTCTTTCTTTGGTTTGAGATAATTACTCAATACTTTAGCTTAAAAGCTCTCTTGAAAATCAGTGTTTACCTGTTTTGTTCAAATGTGAATAAATTTTAAACTCTTGGAAATACTTAGTTCCCTTATAGTTTTTGGAGAAATGGACTCAACCCGTGACTCTTCGCTTAACTCGAAAGTTAAGTCTTAAAACAAAGTTAAAACGTTTGTGAAAGACTTTTGAAAACATTATAAACTTCTCTTGACATGCTTCTTAACTTCTAGACTTGACTCTTAACTTTCCTTGAATTAAATTATGGATTCAAGGTTCATGATATCATGTTTATGGATGATTTCATGATGTTTAGATGTACCTAAGAGTGTTGGAATCAACTAGAAAACTTAGGCACATTGTTAAGGAACTAGTACGGAAAGAAGGGGGAAAAAGTAGAAGGCCTGGCGTCCCTGGCGCTCTGAGTGGCGCGGGGCGCCATTCCCAAAACTTTAGAACTGAAATTGGGGTGCACTGGTAGGCACGGCGCCCCAGGGGTGAAACTTCAGAAAACTTTATGGGGAGCGCTGGCTTGGGCGGTGCCCCACCCCTTCCCCCAAGTGTTTGGCCATTTTTCTTGCTCTTTTTTCAACTCTAAACCCTCTAAACTCACTTGGTTCTTTCCCCAAATACTTAGAATCGACTAAACTCTCAAAGTACATCAGATTCTACTCTAAATCACACCTAAAATCATGAATCAAACTCAAAAAACTTCAACAACAAGAACCCACAAGATTTCAAACGAATTTCATCAAGAAGTCATAGGATTTACTTTCAAATGAATAATACTTTGCTGAATTGAATCGTGATTGGCGCGTGGATGAAATAACTCAAAGCTATGTGATCTCACATACCTCGTAGGGATCACCCCTTGACGAAATCCACAAGCTAAATCCTTACGAACGATGGTCTTGGCTCTTTTCTCCTTTCTTCTCCTCTTGCGTTTTTTCTCCAAAAACCCTAACTCTATTTTTCAGAAGTGTAAACTGAATCCTATCAGTTTAAACCTTTAAAATATTACCGAAAACGAATTAATTAAGTTGGGTATGGAAAAGACCAAACTACCTTTCAAAAATCTGGATTGGACTTTCCATCATCGAACAACCCAACTTCCAATGGACATATCTCACGCATACGAACTCAAAATCGCGCAAACTCGACGGCGGTGGAAAGATTATTTCAAGATTTTTCCTACGATATCTGGAAACACACCTCACTCATCCTGAGCTAGGGGTTATGGTCGTTTGAAGTGGACCAAAAACTCAACTTAACATACTTCACAAATTTTCCAGATTTCAATATTCTTTCTAAAAATGACTATTTACAAATTTTAACTCTTCCTAGTTCTTTCGAATAGCGAGATGTTACAATAGATCCTCCTTGAAAACATTCGTCCTCGAATGAGACTACTCTTACTAGGCTAAGGGTGTAAAATCAATAATTCAGTTCAAAGGCCCAACAAGCAAATGCAAAAACAACATGCCAACTTATAAATAAATACCAAGAAAAGGATTAGTACCTTAATTTGGAACTTCTCCAGATTCGAAGAGATGTGGATATCTCTTCTTCATTGCCTCCTCAGCTTCCCAAGTAGCTTCCTCAACCAACTGATTCCTCCAAAGAACTTTGACTGACGCTACCTATTTTGTTCATAACTTGCGAACTTGACGATCTAGAATCTGAACAGGAATCTCATTATAAGACAAGCTATCCTTGATCCCAATATCTTCGGTTGGTATGATCAGTGAAGGATCACCCATGCACTTCTTCAACATGGATATGTGGAATACCAGATGAACTGCGGCTAACTCTTGTGGTAGCTCCAACTCATAAGCTACACTACCTACACTTTTCGATATTCTGTAAGGGCCAATATATCGGGGACTAATCTTTCCCTTCTTACCGAATCTCATAACACCTTTCATGGGTGAAACTTTTAAATACACCCAATCATCTACTTCAAACTCTAACTCCCTCATCTTAACATCAGTGTAGGATTTTTGATTACTCTGCGCCGTTTTCAACGTATCTTGAATCACTTTCACCTTCTCCATACCTTGATGAACTAAATCAGGTCCTATCAACCTAGCTTCACCAACTTCAAACCATCTAATAGGAGATCTGCATCTTCTCCCATAAAGAGCTTCCTAAGGAGCCATTTGGATGCTAGAGTGGTAACTATTGTTGTAAGAAAATTCAATAAGGGATAGGTGATCATCCCAATTACCTTGAAATCAATCACACAGTCCATCAACATGTCTTCTAGGGTCTGAATAGTGCGCTCTGCTAGCCCATCTGTCTGAGGATGAAAGGCAGTACTTAAGTTCACCTTTGAACCCAAGCCTTTTTGGAACGACTTCCAAAAATGTGTAGTAAATTGTGCACCTCTATCTAATATAATCTAAACATGGACTCCATGAAGTCTTACTAACTCTTTAATATATAACTTGAAATAATCCTCTACTGAATGGGTAGGCTTTACCGGTAAAAAGTGGGCTGATTTTGTCATTCTGTCAACAATCACCCAAATCGAATCATGCTGCCTGTGAGACCTTGGTAAACCTATGATGAATTCCATGTTTATCATATACCACTTCCATTTCGGAAGTTCTATATTTTGAGCCAAACCACCAGGCCTTTGATGCTCCACTTTAACTTGTTGGCAATTCGGACACTTAGCAACAAATTCTACAATGCCATTCTTCATACTACTCCACCAATAAACCTCTTTCAAATCGCGATAAAACTTTGTGGAACCCGGATGGATGGAATATTTGGAGCTATGAGCTTCCTACATGATCCTCTCTTGGAGTTCATCCACCCTTGGTTCACACAATCTACCTTGATATCTCAATACACCATCTCCCCCCTTGTTCAAAAGCCATAACTTTTTGCTTATGAACATTTGACTTCAATTCAAGAAAAATTGGGTCTTGGTCTTGCTTCTCTTTTACTTCTAACACTAATGATGATTCAGCCCCATTTATCACCACTACCCCTCCTTCTGTGGAATCCATTAGTCGAACTCCCAAGCGTGCAAGTCTATGCACATCTTTCGCTAACTCTCTCTTTTCTTCCTCAACATGGGTGGTACTACCCATAGAAAACCCGCTTAAAGCATCAGCAATAACATTAGCCTTACCTAGGTGAGAAAGAATACTCACGTCATAATCTTTGAGTAATTCTAACCACCTCCTTTGTCTGAGATTAAGCTCTTTCTGAGTAAACACGTACTGAAGATTCTTGTGATCAATGAATACATCAACATGAACACCATACAAATAACGATGCCATATCTTCAAAGCAAATACTACAGCAGCCAACTCTAAGTCATCGGTTGGGTAATTCTTCTCATAAATTTTCAACTGGAGGCATAAGCTATAACTTTGTCATTCTGCATCAACACACAACCCAAACAACCTCTAGACGCCCTTTCTTATCAAGAATAGATGCCCTTCGAGCTGCCTCACTCTTTTGAAGCTCCTCCATCCTCAATGTCATCAGACGCCTGACTGGAGCGGAGGCACTTCCCAGCATGACGAGAAGAAGAAGAAGGCTGCATCTCATCCCCAAATAGAGCATTGAACACCGTATCATCAGTATGTATAGTGGGGGCCGAATTGGGCTCAATCTATGGAGGGGCTATGAGGGTGTCAATATCATCCCGGAGACTAGCCTACTTTGTCCGGAAGGCAGAGACATCTGTGGTGGGGGCTGGTTGATCTAAAACTCATAGCTTGAAAGCATCAAGACCTTGATGTACCGCCTGAACCTTTTGGTCCATCATTTGCTCCATCCACTGCTCCACCCTAGTCGCGAACTCCTCTACCGTACGCCGCATCCAATGCCTAATGTTCTCAAGTAGGGTGACCAATTGGGCCTCCAATTTCTAAACTAGAGCTAGAGGGATGACCGCAGACCCTGAAGAGGGGGTGGCTCTGGAGGAGCTAGGGGCCTGACTGGTGGCAGGAGAATGGGAAGCCAAAGCATCCTCAATGGGGGCTGGAGGTGCAGGCTCATAAACCTGTATTTTCTCCACATAAATCACTAAGTCTGCTGCCAGTAGAGGCACCTCAGCCTGCAACTCTCTGCATTGTGCGGCCACATTGGCATCAACACTAATCAAGCCGATATCCAGGGTCTTAGTCGCCTGGATAAACTTATCACAATGCCTGACCGGCACGCCAGAATCCCTGCACAACTGAAAGATAAGGCAATGAAAGGGGTAAGTGGTTGAAGCCTTGAAGGCCCTCTCGTGAATCTCTGCAATGAGCATGCGGGCAAAAATCAATCTCGAACCCGACCACTAAGGCTGCCACCATGACTGCTCCTTCCCAAGTGAGTAAATTATCTGCCTGCATGGGAGAAACCCGATTCCGTACCAACAACCAGAAGATCTTGGCCACAAAATTGAGTGTGGCCTTCATGATGCTCAAGCCCAGGGTTGTGACCCTTTCGGCGCGCTCTCCGTCTGTAGCAATGTAACGGGCTAACTAGCGCAACATAGACTCCCTCTGCTCGTCATTTTTTTGAAATACCCCTCTCCTCATGATATACCATCTGTAGTCAAAATCTGCCGTGTTGAGTGCCCAAGTGTGGGCTGGACCGTAGAAGAACCGGTGGATGGTGATCTCAGATATATCCACGTACTAGTGTTGCAGTGAGTGGAGGCTGTGTGGTGGGCTTAACCCATATGTCAATAGACCCTCAGAGGGTGGCTGCATAGGATTCGTAGAACTCCCTCATGATCTCTTCACTATAAGATCCCGTCCTCTGGGTCATCCGCTCGCACTGGTGTTTCATAAAAAGCTCCTGAATAGCGGGCGCAATATGCAAGCTGCCCGTAAGAACCCAACACTTCTCAAAGACTAATGAGCTGGCCTCTCCTTCTCAGTGATCATGCTGGCATCCCGGTATATCTGCCACTGACCGGATATGCACCACCTGTTTGGCTCCTCCACAACTGGAGCCAGATCTGTGTTTGGCGGCACTGGAATGCTCCCCTCACTAGTGGCCTCATCAGAAGAGGCTTCCCTACCATGTGAACTCAAGCCTGTTGCGGAGCCAAAAGCAGACCCTGAAGTAGAGGTGGACTCAGAGCCGGAAGTAGACCTAGCCAGTGATACGATCAGTGTATCCTCCTCATCAAACTGAGGGGTAGTGACTATGTAGGGAACCACCTACTTGGATTGATTTCAGGTAGTCCAGGGTGCTGTGGGGGATGTCCTTCCAGTGGGAGGGACATATGCGGGGTCATTCTCCGCATCAGTATCTTCATCAATTAGTTTACGGGTTGGTGCCCTTAATTTGGACCTACCCTTTGCAGCGATGGCCAGAGATTTCTTCAGAGCCATGGTACCTGTTGAAGCATAGTTAGCACCAAAACAAACTAATAACACACGATTTTTTTTAGAACAAAGAACGAACCAAAACCAAAAGTAATTTTTTTTTAGACAATGGCTTCAGTGGCTACCTATGGTGGGTACCTATGGTCCGTAGGATGACCTATGATCCATGGATCTCCTTTGTAGGTCAGAAGTCCCAAAAAGTTGGGCTCTGAAAGGAACCACAGATGTGCAAAATGGTTCGTAGATTGACCTACAAACCGTAGTCCACCTCCGTAGTTCCACACTTAGTGGAATTGCTATGTGCCACAGACCACATACCTGATCTACGGTCCATAGACGGGGTTTCGTAGATCAAGTCTATGCTAGGTATTCGACATGCCTCATGTTTAAACCATTTTTCGACAATTTCAATCATTCATCCTAAGTCTAACCATGCATTTCAACACAATTTATGATAGTTTGTCATCCCTAGGGCTCCAATTACTCATTTTCAACCTGTCTTCTTCTTCAGTCTTCTGCACTAACCTCTGGAAAGGGAGGTCTAGGCATGGGGACAACTTTCTGGGTTATCTCTACTTCCTTCTCTGTAGCATTCTCGGACTCTCCAGTAACCTCGATCATATCATTATCTTTACTAACCTAAACTGCAACCTCAGACGACATAGGTGGATCAATGGTCTACTTACCCCCTTGAGTAGTGATTGCCATACAATTCCCATCATTCTTCAGATTTTGGATGGTGTTGCTAGGAAGTGTGCCAGGTTGACGTGGGTTTACTGTAGTTGACAACTGAATCATCTGCTTCTTAAGATGCTTGATTGACACTACATTGGGATCAACTTTTTTTACCAATACCAGACAAGTCATTTCGCATCTTCTTCACATTCTCATAATTCGAATCAAACCTATTCATCATCTTCTGCATCATATCCTCAATACGTGATAGGTTACCTCCAGCTTCCCTATTACCAGATTCCCTATTTTTAGGAGGAACATAAGGCCCAACCCTATCATTTCTATTGCCATAGTTGTTACGGTTGTAGTTGTTTTCGCGATTGTAGTTCCCATCTCAGATATATTGACCCTCTCGGTTGTAGTTGCCACAATTTCGACCTTGGTGCCAATTATCCGTATTGGTACCTTGGGCGTTGGCTTGGAAACTTCCCGTCTGATCATTCACCGCATAAGTATCCTCTTCATAGTAGCACTCCTCAACCGGTGGTGGAATTCTAGTCAAATAATTCAGAGCATTTATCTTTTCAGTACCTCCGCTCACATGCTTCAACACCAACCCCAGTTCGGTCCTCATCTGAACCATCTCCTCACGAATATCATCGGTAGATTGATGTAACATCCCATATTACGCATATGCTTGTTATATTCTTGTGATACTTGACATAGCCTTATAGTATAGGTGAGGGACCATGATTCTTATATGATTAGTGTTAGTTTAAACTAGCTCGGAAGGTGATGTTTCACGTTTCAGCATATGTACTGCAAGTTAACTCCAACGGGAGTATTTAAGAGACAGTAAGGTGGTAATTGAGCTTAAAGTTGAAAGTTAAGTGCTAAGATAAATCAAATGGGATTAATATTTAGAAAATGGAATAAAATAAGTGAGATGCTTGCTTGACTTAACTAAGCTAGCAAGTGACAAGTAGGTGCATCACCTACTTTGACTTATTGACCAGTCCAAAGGATCAAGTAGGTGCATCACCTACTTGAGCTATATGGATCTAGTTAAAAAGGCCAAGGTTTATGGATCAGATTTGGGCCTATGCTAATGGACTCACTTGAGGCCCAAACTAAGTTAAATAAAAGGAAAATGAAATTTAAGCCCAACAACCAAATCTGTCAAGGCCCAATATTTAAGCCCAAATGAAAGCAAGTAGGTGCATCACCTAGTTAGACCTTTTGAGTTGCTTGATGTACATAAACAGGTGCATAGCCTACTTGACCAATTAGTGGATGAAAATGAAGCTTTCTAGAGGATATTCTTAAAGGTGAAAAAAGCTCAATATAAAATATATTGGCTGCAATTCTCACTCATTTTAACACACAATATTGACAATTAACTCTAGCTCTCTCTCTATCTTTTCTCTTAAGGATTAAAACGACAAACTTAAAGCTCTTTTATGGTTCTTGAAGAAACCCTCATCTCTGCAATACAAGGTAAGTGAAAACACTTATGGATTCAGCTTAATTCTCCCATGGATGATTAGGAAAACATGTTATTCATGCTCAAGTATAAGCATAAAGGCATAATATTTCCAGAAGCTACTGCTCACTTCCTTGGTTATTAAAATACTTTTATCTTCTTCTTTGTTTTAAGTGTGAAGGGAAGTTGAAGTTCTAGAGGAATTCAAGTTATAAGGAGAAGTTGCAGAAATTGAGGTAAGGTGACTGCTCCATTTTCTTCCTCCTTATGTATGAGTTTGAGTGAGGAATTATGGGTGTGCTGTCATAAAGAACTCAAGGGGGTGGTGAGTTCAATAATTGGTTGTATGATAAAGAATATTTTAGGCTGTTTTATGTGTATTGTTGTTGGTGCAGCTTGGGTAATCTTGGAAAAGGATATATAATGTATGTATTGGGCGGAGAAGGAGGGTGTGGTGATACACATTATTTTGAGGGCTGTATGGGCTCATTATCCGTCAAGTTAGCTACTATTTTATGAGACTCACGGTGATAGCTGCTAATTTTAGTTTATCATGATTTATATTGTAGATTAAAACCTAAAAGGGTCAGAGGATAAGGTATGTAAGGCTATTCGATTCAATATTCTTCGGCATGAAATCTGATACTTGAAATTAATATCAATAAGTGAATTTCCTAAGTTCTATTCCTAGTAAAGGAAACATGGTGGCAGCATATGATCTCCAAATATCTAACAATATTCCCCCCTCTCCTTAGTGTATAGAATTACTTCATTATATGTTCACTACTCTATGCGTGTGTAATTATCCTCCTATGTGCTAGTATAGAAATGGTATTTGCAAAAGCAAGTTTGGTGAATCCTCCTCTTATTCAATTGAAGTGAATTGTGTCATTTAAGCTCACAAGTAATGCATTGATGTTACATAGATCCTTATGTCATTTTTACTACCTTGAAGTATTATTTTCATGTCTTCTACTACTGGTCCATAGTTCCGAATATAAAAAATGATTATGACCATCAAAACAACAATCTCAAAGATTAAAGAATCTAAGTAAAGCAATCTGTATAATTAAGGGTGGCAGCTCAGGGGCGAAAGCCTAGCATAGGCCGATCCCAATTGGTATAGAAGGGTGGTAACTCAGGGGCGAAAGCCTAGCATGGGCCGATCCCAATTTGTGTAATTATGAGGACCGCATCCCAGGGGTTAAAATGCGTAGCATGGGTCATCCTCTTCTACCACTGATCAGGTGGTCATTCATATCACATGCCTTATAAAGATCATAACACACAGAAAGGTAAAGACAAGAATGTAACATACATGATCCCACAAGAGTTAACAAAGGTGGTCTTCTGTTCTGATTAATGCACACATATATTGATACTTGGTTTCATTCGAACTCTTATTTTATATATGTTATTGCCTTATATATTCAGTATATTTTCTCGTACTGACGTCCCTCACAGGGGACACTGCATTTCATGCTGCAGGCACAGGTACTTCATCTAGTAGACCTCCTCAGTAGGAGCACACGACACTCAGATACTTTTGGTGAGCTCCATATTGATTCAGATCTTTACTGAGTCCTTGGTAGATTCATTTTGGTATTGTATCGTAGTTAAAGGTAAGGCGGGGTGTATCTCAACCTACTCTAAGGTTTTCTATCTTTTAGAGGCTTTGTAGACTTATGTATATGGTTCAGTTGCGTCTTAATAAGTTGTGGCCTCAACGGCCAAGTCTTGTATATAAGTTTTGGTTGGTTTGTATCGCTGCATCTTATGTGAACTTGTCACAAGATTTTCATAGTTATATGCATAGTAAGCACATGTTATATGTTGGTTCTCTAGGACCTTTAGGGCATCGGATGGATGTCCGTCTTAATGGGATTTGAGGCGTGAGAAAAGTGGTATCAGAGTAGGTCATCCTAGGGAGTCTACAAAGCCGTGTTTATGTAGAGTCTTGCTTATGGATGTGTTGTGCACCACATTTATAAACAGGAGGCAACGGTACATGTAGGAGTTGTCTCCTTTATTTCATTTCTTAGATCGTGCGATAGAACTAATGTTGTAGGTGAATAGTAACTAACTTCTGAATTGCTTTATTATAGCAAAGATGCCAGTTATGAGAAGGAGTAAAAGTACAGGTAAGCGAGTAGATGTGGCTGCCTAAGAGGGGACCATCCAACCACAACCTAATCAAGTTGTTCAAAGTGAGGCTCAAGATGAGTCTCTTTCAAAGACTTCCCCGACCCCTCCATCTCCAGAAGATCTAAGGAGGGAAGCTGCACCTCAAGAACCCACTATTAATGCTACCGAATAAGATTTGAGGAATGCAGTCCAATTATTGACTCGTATAGTTGCTAGTCACGACCAAAGGGAAGAAGGTCTAGTCACAGGTACTAGTGGTGTAGATAGAGTAGCTGGCACTCGGATACGTGACTTCCTTAATTTGGACCCTCAATCATTCACCGGGTCAGATCCTAATGAAGATCCACAAGACTTTATAGATCAGATCCAATGCACTTTCAATGTTATGCATGTAAGTGGTAAATAAGAACTTGAGCTAGCACCATATAGATTAAAGGGTATGGCTATATTGTGGTATGAAGCTTGGAAGCAATCTAGGGGAACAAATGCACCTTCAGCTACATGGAAAGAGTTCAAAAAGGCATTCCTTGACCATTACCTGCCATTGGAGATCTGAGAGGCCCGTGAGGATCAGTTCTTAAATCTCCACCAAGGAAGTATGAGCGTGAGAGAGTACAGTCTCAAATTTAATTACTTGTCTAGGTATACTCCTAATGTAGTAGCTACTATGGAGGATAAAGTTCATCGATATGTGGATAGATTAGATTTAATCTAGTTAAAGATTGTACCATTGCTTCGTTGAATAAAGATATGGATATAGCATGGATGCAGGCTTTTGCGCAAAAGTTGGAGGATCAAATACAAAGAAGAAGGACACAAGAGTCAGAAACAGGGCATTTTAAGAGGGCCAGATCCATGGGACAATTTACACCATCCCAAGGTGAGTTTAGGCCTCGGTTCTTTAACAGACCGCCTAGGCCATCATCTTCCTACTCTACAGCTAGTGCCCCACCTCGGTTTCAAGAGTCTAGGGGCAATCAATTTGGGAAAATAGGTGAAAGCCAAGGTTCACGAATAGCCGGGTACCAAGAGCAGGGAAGTTTGAACCAATCAAGACCTCCTCAACAGTCTTGTAAACAATGCGGAAGAAATCATTTAGGTGCATGTCGGTTTGGGACAAATGTTTGTTTTTGGTGTGGTACACCGGGTCATATGATGAGAAATTGTCCTCATAGGGGTGTGGGTGGTGTGGAACAACCTACTAGATCAGTTGATGCATCCTCATCATCAACACCTTCTTTGGGTAGGGGACATATGCCTACTGGTTGTGGTAGAGGAGCTAGAGGAGCAACTAGTTCTAGTGGAGTTTAGAATCGCACATATGCTCTAGGGGATTGACAAAATTTAGAAGCCTCGCCAGATGTGGTTATACGTACATTGTCCATCTTTTCACATATTGTATATGCATTAATTTATTCGGGGTCTACACTATCATATGCTACTCCATTGATTGCTGAAAAGTTCGAAAGAACACCAGAATTATTAGTGAAGCCATTTGAAGTGTCTACACTAATTGGTGAGTCTATTATAGCTAGAAGGGTTTATCGTAAATGCATTGTAACTGTTTGTGATCGTGATACATTGGCTGACCTTGTTATGCTAGAAATGGTAGATTTTGATGTTATAATGGGTATGGATTGGTTAGCTTCTTGTTATGCCACGGTAGATTGCCGAACTAAGATGGTGCATTTTTATTTTCCAAAAGAGGCAGTCCTTGAATGGAAAGGTAATATTGGGGCACCACGAGGTAAATTTATTTCTTATCTTAAGGAAAAGAAGATGATGTCCAAAGGATACATATGTCATCTAGTGAGAGTGAAAAATATAGATGCAGAGCCACCAACTCTTCAATCCATTCCGGTAGTGAATGAGTTTCCTGATGTATTATCTGAAGATATTCCGGGTTTGCCTCCAAAACGACAAGTAGAGTTTGGTATTGATGTGATTCCAGATACTCAACCTATATCCATCCCTCCATAAAGAATGGCCCCGGCAGAATTACGGGAGTTGAAGGAGCAATTAAAAGACTTATTAGAAAAAAGATTCATAAGGCCTAGTATGTCCCCATGGGGAGCACCAGTTTTATTTGTACGTAGGAAAGATGGCTCGTTAAGAATGTGTATCAATTATCGACAGTTGAATAAGGTAATCATTAAGAACAAATATCCCTCCCTAGAATTGGTGATTTGTTTGATCAGTTACAAGGTGCTAGGTGTTTTTCAAAGATCGACATGAGGTCGGGTTATCACCAAGTAAGGGTCAAAGACAAATATATTCTCAAGACAGCTTTCCGGACACGGTATGGTCATTTTGAGTTTTAGTCATGTCATTCGGGCTAACAAATGCACCAACAACTTTTATGAATTTGATGATTAGGGTATTCAAGCCATTTCTAGATGTGTTCGTGATAGTATTCATAAATGACATTTTGGTGTATTCAAGATCGGAAGATGACCATGCTAATCACTTACGACAGGTTTTACAAATTCTTTGTGATCGTAAGTTGTATGCGAAGTTCTCTAAATGTGAGTTCTGGTTGAAATCTGTGGCATTCTTAGGTCATATTGTATCCGATGAAGGAATAAGGGTTGATAACCAGAAGATAGATGCCGTGAAAAACTGGCCAAGACCTACAACGCCTACGGAGATTCGTAGTTTCCTTGGATGGGCAGGTTATTACAGAAGGTTCGTTGAAGGATTTTCTTCTATTGCTGCACCCTTAACAAAGATAACACACAAAGAAACCAAGTTTCAGTGGAGTGATGAATGTGAAAGAAGCTTCCAAGAGCTGAGGAATAAATTAACTTCTAAACCTGAATTGGTACTTCCAGAAGGAACAAAACGGTATGCAGTGTATTGTGATGCTTCAGGAGTGGGCCTAGGATGTGTATTGATGCAGCATGGTAAAGTAAAAGCTTATGGCTCAAGGCAGTTGCGCCACATGAGAAAAATTATCCAACTCATGATCTAGACCTAGCATCAATTGTATTTGCTTTGAAGATATGACGCCACTACTTGTATGGAGTTCATATTGACATATACACTGATCACAAGAGTTTGCAATATATCTTTAAGAAAAAGGACCTAAATCTAAGGCAACGAAGATGGCTTGAGCTATTAAAAGATTATGACATTGATATCTTGTATCATCCCAGGAAAGGAAATGTAGTAGCTGATGCATTAAGTCGTAAAATAATGGAAAGAACTTATGGGAAGTCTATGGAAAGAACTTATGGGAAGTCTATGGAAAGAACTTATGGGAAGTCTATGGAAAGACAAGGAATAACTAAGGATCTATGCCAACTAGCTAACTTGGGGGTTCGCCTTCTTGAATTTCCAGACGAAGGGGTTGTTGTGCAAAATGCAGCAGAATCCTCATTAGTAGTGGAAGTGAAATAGAAGCAGTACACTGATCCTATTCTATTACAGCTTAAGGAGAATGTACAACAGGCTATGACAAAGGCATTTGAGCTTACGCAAGAGGGATTACTTCGGTGTCAAAACAAATTGTGTGTACCTAATGTAGATGAATTAAGAAAGAGGATTATGATGGAAGCACATCATTCGAGATATTCTGTCCATCCGGGGTCAACTAAAATGTATCATGACTTGAAAGAAATGTATTGGTGGGGGGACATGAAGAAGAACATTACGGAATTCGTAGCTCAATGTCTAAATTGTCAACAAGTAAAAGTAGAGCACCAAAAGCCCGGAGGTTATATGCAGTGTATAGAACTTCCAATTTGGAAGTGGGACATTATCAACATGGATTTTGTCACTGGTTTGCCTCACTCATTTTGGAAGTTTGACTCCATATGGGTAATATTGACAGACTCACCAAAGCATCACACTTCTTGCCAGTGAAGACTACTTATACAGCTGAAGAGTATGCAAGGTTGTATATTAAGAGATAGTTCGACTACATGGAGTGCCAATCTCTATAATATCTGATAGAGGATCTCAATTCACTGCAAATTTTTGGAAGTCATTTCAGAAGAGTTTGGGAACACAAGTGAATTTAAGTACAACCTTTCACCCCCAAACAGACGGTCAGACAGAGCGTACAATTCAAACACTTGAGGATATGCTGCGAGCTTGTGTATTAGACTTCAAGGTTAGCTGGGATGATCATCTACCGCTTATTGAATTCGCTTATAACAATAGCTACCATTCAAGTATTAAAATGGCACCTTATGAAGCTTTATATGGTAGAAAATGTAGATCCCCGATTGGCTGGTTCAAAACAGGTGAAACTGCCCTATTTGGGCCAGACCTTGTTCATCAAGCTATGGAAAAAGGCAAAGTGATACAACAACGGCTAGAAACAGCTCAAAGTCGACATAAATCACATGCGGATATTAGAAGGAGAGGACTAGAATTTTCTATAGGGGATTGGGTGTTCTTAAAGGTGTCACCAATGAAGGGGGTGATGAGGTTTGGTAAAAAGGGAAAGTTGAGTCCACGCTATATAGGGCCATATAAGGTTATCCGAAGAATTGGCCAAGTTGCGTATGAGTTGGAGTTACCTAAAGATCTTTCAACCGTTCATCTGATGTTACACGTCTCAATGCTTCAAAAATGTGTAGGTGACCCATTTCGTATTACTCCTACTGAAGATGTACAAGTTACGAGAGATCTCACTTATGAAGAAGTACCCATTGCTATTCTGGATCGACAAGTTAGGAAGTTAAGAAATAAAGAAGTAGCTTCTGGAAAATTATTATGGAGGAACCAACAAGTATAAGAAGTTACATGGGAAGCAGAAGAAGCAATGAAATTAAAGTATCCTCATCTCTTTCAGATCGATGAGAAGGATGAAGATGCGTAGTAGAGGCGTTGACAAGTAAGTATAAGTCTATATGCATTATGTGATTATTAGTAGTACTAACTTAGGCTTGAACCTGTTTGGGCTGGATAACCATGCTAACATTCGAGGATGAATGTTTTAAGGGGGGGAAGGATGTAACAACCCGTATTACGCATATGCTTGTTATATTCTCGTGATACTTGACATAGCTTTATAGTATAGGTGAGGGACCATGATTCTTATATGATTAGTGTTGGTTTAAACTAGATCGGAAGGTGATGTGACGCCTTGCACGTTTCAGCATGTGTACTGCAAGTTAACTCCAATGGGAGTATTTAAAGAGACAGTAAGGTGGTAATTGAGCTTAAAGTTGAAAGCTAAGTGCTAAGTTAAAGCAAAAGGGATTAATATTTAGAAAATGGAATAAATTAAGTGAGCTGCTTGCTTGACTTAACTAAGCTAGCAGGTGACAAGTAGGTGCATCACCTACTTTGACTTATTGACCAGTCCAAAGGATCAAGTAGGTGCATCACCTACTTGAGCAATATGGATCTAGTTAAAAAGGTCAAGGTTTATGGATCAGATTTGGTCCTATGCTAATGGACTCACTTGAGGCCCAAATTAAGTTAAATAAAAGGAAAATGAAATTTAAGCCCAGCAGCCAAATCTGTCAAGGCCCAATATTTAAGCCCAAGTGAAAGCAACTAGGTGTATCACCTAGTTTGACCTTTTGAGCTGCTTGATGTACATAAGTAGGTGCATCACCTACTTGACCAATTAGTGGATGAAAATGAAGCTTTCTAGAGGATATTCTTAAAGGTGAAGAAAGCTCAATATAAGATATATTGGCTGCTATTCTCACTCATTTTAACACACAATATTGAGGATTAACTCCATCTCTCTCTCTTTCATTTCTCTTAAGGATTAAAATAGCAGCCTTAAATCTCTTCTAGGGTTCCTGAAGAAACCCTCATCTCTGCAAGACAAGGTAAGTGAAAAGGCTTATGGATGTATCTTAATTCTCCCATTGATGATTACGAAAACATGTTATTCATGCTCAAGTATAAACATAAAGGCATAATATTTCCAGAAGATACTGCTCACTTCCTTGGTTATTAAGATACATTTCTCTTCTTATTTGGTTTAAGTGTGAAGGGAATTTGAAGTTCTAGAGGAATTCAAGTTATAAGGAGAAGTTGCAGAAATTGAGGTAAGGTGACTGCTCCATTTTCTTCCTCCTTATGTATGAGTTTGAGTGAGGAATTATGGGTGTGCTGTCATAAAGAACTCAAGGGGGTGGTGAGTTCAATAATTGGTTGTATGATAAAGAATATTTTAGGCTGTTTTATGTGTATTGTTGTTGGTGCAGCTTGGGTAATCTTGGAAAAGGATATATAATGTATGTATTGGGAAGAGAAAGAGGGTGTGGTGATACATATTATTTTGAGGGATGTATGGGCTGATTATCCGTCAAGTTAGCTACTATTTTATGAGACTCACAGTGTGCTAGATGCTAATTTTAGTTTATCATAACTTATATTATAGATTAAAACCTAAAAGGGGAGGCTGAATCATGATAGTTGTATTGTTCAGAGGATAAGGTATGTAAGGCTATTCGATTCAATATTCTTCGGCATGAAATCTGATACCTGCAGTTAATATCAATAAGTGAATTTCCTAACTTCTACTCCTAGTAAGGAAACATGGTGGCAGCGTATGATCTCCAAATAGCTAACAATATTCCCCCTTCTACTTAGTGTATAGAATTATTTCATTATATGTTCACTACTCTATACGTGTGTAATTATCCTCCTATGTGCTGGTATAGAAATGGTATTTTCAAAAGCAAGTTTGGTGAATCCTCCTCTTAGTCAATTGAAGTGAATTGTGTCATTTAAGCTCACAAGTAATGCATTGATGTTACATAGCTCCTTATGTCATTGTTACTGCCTTGAAGTATTATTTTCATGTCTTCTACTACTGGTCCGTAGTTCCAAATATAAAAAATGATTATGACCATCAAAACAACAATATCAAAGATTAAAGAATCTAAGTGAAGCAATCTGTATAATTAAGGGTGGCAGCTCAGGGGTGAAAGCCTAGCATGGGCCGATCCCAATTGGTATAGAAGGGTGGCAGCTCAGGGGCGAAAGCCTAGCATGGGCCAATCCTAATTTGTGTAGTTATGAGGACCGCATTCCAGGGGTTAAAATGCGTAGCATGGGTCATCCTCTTCTACCACTGATCAACTAGTCATTCGTATCACATGCCTTATAAAGATCATAACACACAGAAAGGTAAAGACAAGAATGTAACATACATGATCCCACAAAAGTTAACAAAGGTGGTCTTCTGTGCTGATTTATGCACACATATATTGATACTTGGTTTCATTCAAACTCTTATTTTATATATGTTATTGCCTTATATATTCAGTATATTTTCTCGTACTGACGTCCCTCGCGGGGGACGCTGCATTTCATGATGCAGGAACATGTACTTCAACTAATAGTCCTCCTCAGTAGGAGCACACGACACTCATCTACTTTTGGTGAGCTCCAGATTGATTCAGAGGTTTACTGAGTCCTTGGTAGATTTATTTTGGTATTGTATCGTAGTTAAGGCTAAGGCAGGGTCTGTATAGACCTACTCTAAGGTTTTCTATCTTTTAGAGGCTTTGTAGACTTATGTATATGGTTCAGTTGCGTCTTAACAAGTTGTGGCCTCAACGGCCAAGTCTTGTATATAAGTTTTGGGTCTACTTATGTTGATTTCTATCGCTGCATCCTGTGTGAACTTGTCACAAGATTGTCATAGTTATATGCATAGTAAGCACATGTTATATGTTGGTTCTCTCGGGCCTTTAGGGCATCGGGTGCCTATCTATTTTAATGGGATTTGAGGCGTGACAATTGATTAGTTGTAGCTTGAAATGCAAATGTGTTTCTCCCAGTATCTTACTTTCTAGTGCTCCAAGCTTTATTATTCTAGGAAATCTTCTCCAGTTTCTCCGCAATATCCTCAAAAGTGCACTCACCATATGATCCTTCTGCGATAGTATAAAGCACCGCCTTACTATTGTCATCCTGACCTTGGTAGAAGTATTCCTTCAGCTACTCGTAATCAATGTGGTGATTCGAGACACCTCTTATGAATACAGTGAACCTGTCCCAAAAAATACTCACAGACTCTCCAGGTAGTGCTATGAAGTTGTTAAATTTATCTTGTTGGTTCAGCTTCTTTGACACTGGAAAGTATTTTTTCAAGAACACATCACATAATTTTTCCATTGTGTAGATTAAGTTATAAGGAAGCTCAGTAAACCATACTGCAGCATCACCAGTCAGTGACAAAGGTAAGACTCTCAACCCAATGACATCCATGTCTAACTCCGGTCGACCCACACAACTTTTGCAAACACTCCTTAACTTGGCCATGTGCCCATATAGATCCTCCGATGCAGAACCAGAGAAAAAACCCCTCGCTGTAAGCATCTGCATCAGACTGCTAGTCACCACAAGTGTATGCTCCAGAGGTAGAACAATAGGTCCTTCAGATTCAGATGTGTTGAAGTTGACCCTATAGTTATCACGTAGCCTCGGTTCTGCTGGATTCTGTACCCTTAATGCATCTCCCAGTAAATTTTCACCTTGAGCCTGAGCATTCTCATTACCAACCCTAGGAGGCTGAAACTCTACCCCATCACCTAAATCTTCTCCGATAGGATTGACTGGGACTCCTTGATTATTCATTCTTCGCAAAGTTCTGTTCAGTTTCGGATCGTATGGAGTCAGTGGTTCACCTTGACTTCGTGTACATGGCATACACTAGAGTAGAAACTTGAGAGAAACAAAAACAAAAGAAAAAGTAAAATTAGGAAATAATTGACTAAAGTTCAATAATATAGTTAAACTTAATCTAAAAGTAAAATTCCCCAGCAGCGGTGCCAAAATTTGATACGCTCAAATTACACCTCCCTAAAGAAGTAAAATGAATCGTTGTCAAACAAAGAACCCAACTAGTAGGTTAGGGTTGATCCCATGAGGAATATGGTTTAGACTTAAACTTAACTTACGATTATATTCGTTTAGTCAACGTATTTCCGAGATAAGTAAGTAAAGGGGGGGGGGGTGATTTGTGAAACAAATTTTTTATTTTAGTTAAGTAACAAGTGAGAAAGATTCAAACTTTGTTGTTATCAATGAGAGAAAGTAACTAGGGTGTACGTGTTTCCCATAAGCTCATAATGCGGTAATCCTAGTAATAGTAATCCTTACCTAGTGTATTACATGCAAAGTGATAAGTTCGGTATCTCTGATTCCTTAGTCCAGCAACTAGAGAATTTAACTCCGCACATTGGTCTGGATATGTCTGTATAATTTACTAACCCTTACCTTTACCTCATATTAGACGTCACATCAATGTATGACTTAGTTTTCACCCTCACACCTATTGACATTAGACTATTAGATAGTATCATACTAAATCTATGTTGATAATTCTTTTCTTATTAACTATCTCCTTTGTCCGGCAAGTAGTAACTAGGCGATTTCTAACGTTAGCCACCGTTAAAAAGGCTTCTAAACAAAAGAATTATCAATGCATGCAATAACACTATTCAAGAATTACTTAATTACTATTCATACGGTGTTAATCGCTCATGGTTCTGACAATTCTAGTTGTGGATTTGGTTACTCATAGTAGCAAGAACACAATTCATATTTTTAGATGAAGAAATCATGAACTGACATAATGAGAAGAAGAAACCCAGAATTTCAACTTAAATTTCAAAGTCAAAATCTTCAAAACGAAGTTAGGAAATCAAGAATTGCTAAAATTGCAAGTTCATCTCCAAAGCCAAAAACTAGAACTAAAGTAATAAGGTCTAAACTCAAAAAATGAGGTTTACATGCCCTACATATTATATATAGAAAAATATGTCCAAAATAAAAATGAAACAAAATAAGGAAATAAAGTTTATGAATGCGGTTTCGATATACTACACTGGCCTACATACCGTGGACTGACCTACGGTCCATAGGTTCCTTCCGTGGTTTGGGACTTACGCAAATTTCCAAAGATCGAAATCTCCACCTCTTAGTAACAATCGACGGCTCAGCAAGATGGACCGTGGTTCAATCCATAGTTCGTAGATCCTCCTTCGTAGCTCCATATTTAGACTTTCAAAATTAGGTACTGGAACCCCCTTCTCTTAATCATTTGACGGAACTGCAGGACGGCCCATATGTCGATCTATGGCCCATCATTTGTAACCGTGGTTCCACACTTAGTCAAGAATTCTCTGGTTTTTCTTTAAGCCATGCCTGTCCATCTACGCGTATTATCTACGAATCGTGATTGGACCTACGGTCTATAGATCACATCCGTAGATGCCCTTTTCTGCATATTCTTCAGTTGTGTCTCTCAACTTCCATGTCCGAACTTATTTCCTGCAAACATAATAAAAATTCATTAATACCAATATAAAATGGCCCTAGACACACACAACTCTTAAGTGAAATGTATTAAAAATACCATAAACTCACGGTATATCAGTAGTGGAGGCTTTCTCAGAACCGCATTGTCCGATAGATAATCGGCCTCAATCCTCCAGATGTACTTAGAGGAGACCAGGGTGATCCACATATCAAACACGTTTGGCGACGTTATTCGGGACCGTCAAACGAGCCTAATATAATGAAACGACCCCAAAAATGCCCGAAAATGTGCTTCGGAAACACCTATAATTGTAATTTCCATATATCTCAAAATCCGTGTATGATTTCAGAAATTCGACTTCATATTCTTATTCAGGGGGTCAAATTGAGTGGGAAATGGGTCTAACCCGAATTTTAGAGCAACCGTATCAAAATTCG
>JAJOOO010006917.1:0-24442 GCA_029582685.1 Solanum piurae | reverse complement strand
TGCATAAGAGATAGACTCTTAGTCTGTTTCTTTTTACACTAGTTATGGATGAACTTATTCAACAAATTCAAGGTGAGGTGCCATGGTATATGTTATTCGCAGTTAACGTGATATTGATTGACGAGACTTGCAGCGAAGTTAAGCTAGGCGGTTTGGAGACAACTCTGGAGTCTAAAAGGTTTAGGCTGAGCAGGACCAAGACTGAATACTTAGAGTGTAAGTTCAGTGATGCTACATATGAGGTCAGCGTGGAAGTGAGGCTTGATACTTATGTCATCCCCAAGAGGATGTTTCAAGTATTTAGGGTACTTATTTTAAGGTAAGTGGGAGATCGACGATGATGCCACACATTGTATTGATGCAAAATGGGTGAAATAGAGACTAGCCTCCAAAGTCTTGTGTAATGGAAGGTATTGCCAAAACTTAAAGGTAAGTTCTACGGGATTGTGATTAGACCGACTATGTTGTATGAGACAAAGTGTTGGCCTCAAGAACTCACATGTTCAAAAGATGAATGTTTTGGAGATGAGGATGGTGAAGTGGATGTGTGGGTATACTATGGGCAAGGTAGGAGCGACCTCCATGGTGGACAATATTAGGGAAGTGAGACTGAGATGATTTGGACATGTGAAAAGGAGAAGTGTGTGTGAGAGATTGGCAATGACGGGTATCAAGAGAGGTAGAGGCAGGAAGAAGTATTGAGGAGGTGATTCGACAAAAAAATGACACATCTTGAGCTTATTGAAGACATGACCTTAGGAGGGTTTGGAGGTCGTGGATTAGGGTAGAGGGTTAATTGGTAGTTGAGGATTCTCGGGCTTTCTGCTGGATATGCTTGATGGTTTTACTTGGACCTTATTTCTTCCTCGTGGTATTAGCACCATTTTCGTAGTTTCTTGTTCTTAGATTTCAGTTATCACTTGTGTTTTTTGTGCTTTGGTTATCTGTTATGAATCTTTAGGGAAGGATCGATTCATAGGGCGATATATAAATCAGCTCGTTACAGAGAGGCTGAAACCTTAGAGTTCTTTAAAAGAGAACTCCGATCTCTTCAGCTCTTCAAAGAGAGACTAAAACCTTAGAGTTCAATGGAAGTGAGAAATCAAATCTCTTGATTTTTGCTGAAAAATGACTTACCAATTTATTCATCAAAAGCCCTTTTAAATAAGAGTCTTATTACATCAATAGGAAGTCTAATTTTTTTTTGTGTCAAAAAAAAAATAGGAAGTCTAATTTTTATGGAAGTAGGAGACTAAAATCCTATTCCAAACTAATAACTATAACTTAACCTAATCTTTATGAAGCTATGAAACATAAAACCCTATTCTAGAATAATAAATAAATCTACTTAAATTATAAATAAATAATGAATAAATCTACTTAAAAAATATAATCAAATACTTAATTAATTGACTTCCTCGCATCCACAACATTACTCCCCTCACGTTGAAGAGCTTGTCCTCAAGATCAAATTTCAGGAAAATCATTCAAAAAATCTGGAATAGTATCAATTTAATTATCCAATTCCAGTCCTAGCCAATTTATCTTGAAGTTGATGTTGATAAATTTCAACTCTATCAGTTTGCTGAAGCGTGACTAATTCACCCATAAGGTTGCTACCTTCATGAGGTCTAAATCTCTCAAAATATTGCTCACAATGATGTGCCCAAATTAATGGGTTGTTGATGCTGTTAGAAGTAGGAAAATTCATCTTTGCATAACTTGGCATTATCAAAGGTGAATTACCACTTGTTGGATGATTCTTATCGGCTAGTTGAATAGGTGGTGTATTGCCTTTAGTAGCAGCAATTGTTGATCTACCAGTTGTCTGGGCGCTATATGACTCAAGTCTATGGGTTGTTGGTTTTGTGGAGCCGACTCCCAATCCAGAAAATTGTTCTTGGATGACTTGGACAATTTTTTCGCTGAGGCGTTGTTCCATTGCTGCAATTTTAGAGTCTATTAGGGTTTCTGTAATGGCACGTTCTTCTCGAAATCTGGACGTGATCTCATTGCTCATTGTGTTGGGCTCTGATACCAAATTGTTATGAATCTTTAGGGAAGGATCGATTCACAGGGCGATAGATATATAAATCAGCTCGTTAAAGGGAGGCTGAAACCTTAGAGTTCATTAAAAGTGAGAACTCCGATCTCTTCAGCTCTTCGAAGGGAGACTGAAACCTTAGAGTTCAGTGGAAGAGAGAACTCTAATCTCTTGCTTTTTGCCGAAAAATGACTTACCGATTTATTCATCAAAAGCCCCTTTAAATAAGAGTCTTATTACATCAATAGGAAGTCTAATTCTTATGAAAGTAGGAGACCTAAATCCTATTACAATCTAATAACTATAACTTAACCTAATCCTTATGAAGCTATGAAACATAAAACCCTATTCTAGAATGATAAATAAAGCTACTTAAATTATATATAAATAATAAATAAATATACTTGAAAAATATAATCAAATACTTAATTAATTGACTTCCTCGCATCCACAACATTATCACATTAATTTGTTGTCATTATTGTTCTTTTTGTCGTATGTTGTGTACTGCTCTCCATTTCACATTATTTTGTTGTTGTTGCTGCTCTCATTTTTTCATTCCTTTTCAAACTGCTTGGAAATGCTTTATTTTAAGCCGAGGGTCTATCTATTCAAATCAAAATGCTCACCTATTGAATCAAGCTAATATGGCCAAAATCACAATGCTCACTTAAAACTTATGATTCTTGATGGTCGCAGTAAAGAATAGTTGAAGTGTTGTTCTTATATCTGCGTTGTGCCATTTACTGATTAATGTTAGGGAAGTTTCTGGGTTCCTAATACTGCCCCTTTATGTGATAATATAGGAATTTTTTAAAGGAGAAGTTCTTTTCAATATACTAAGATGATCCAATTGTGACTTCTTGTTAGATTATGAATATTCACTCTGGGGACTGCCAGAAGGTAGTGCAGAGAGAGCAAAAGCCAAACATGAAGTTCACATGAGGGGTGCACGCAGGCTAGAAGAACTTTGTTTCAGAAATGGTGGAATTTACATTAAGCTTGGTCAACATTTAGGACAGCTGGTTTGCAACTTCTCTCCTTAGGTTATTGTATAGATAATTGTGTCATATTTATATTTGTTCAAAGGCACAAGAAGGCTCTTGCTTCTACAAGTAATTGCCCAATACTTTTGGGCTTATCCAACTTGACCTTTGGTTTTGCTCAGGAGTACTTAGTACCTGAAGAGTATGTTCGTATAATGAGGGAATCAATGTTAAATAAATGTCCTCATTCTTCTTATGATCAAGTGCATGAAGTTGTCAAGAAAGAGCTTGGAGGTGCACCTGATGAAGTATGTTTTAATTTATTGGATTCTCCTCAAAAGCAATGTTTTGGTTTAATATAGAGTCAATTTGATGAATATATGGCTTATATATTCTTGGACTTGGTTGCTTTGTTGTGCACTCAACTGAATTAAAACCTTTGTCTACAGATCTTTGATGAATTTGATCCTGTACCAATAGCAAGTGCTTCTCTTGCTCAAGTCCATGTTGCTCGAACGCATGATGGGCAAAAAGTTGCTGTCAAGGTCCTAAATGTTGATATTATAAATTAGTAATGGAGATTTTCCAAAACTTATAGGTCTCTCATTTTGCTAATTGCAGGTTCAGCACACACATATGACAGATACTGCTGCAGCAGATTATGCAACGGTGGAGTTGATAGTGAACACATTGCATCGATTTTTTCCTTCCTTTGATTACAGGTTAGAAATATTCTCCTTTTCACCAAGTTTCATGAAGTATGAGCTCCTAATAAAATTTTTCCAGAGAGTATTTCTTTTATAACTGGAAATACTCACTAGCCAGTGAGGCATGGTTCAATACTCAGTGGATAATGTTCCCTTCTACTACTTTTCCCCAGGAGAGTATTAAGAACTTAGCATCATGTATTTCAATCAATCAATAGCAATCAACTACTCCTCGTTCCCAAATTAGTTGTGTTCTGGTATCTGAATCCTCTCATATACATTCTACTCTATTTAGGTCCATCTCACCAATATTTATTAAAAAAGGTCCATTTCACTCCATACCAAATAAATGTCTTTTAAGGCAAATTAGAGTTTCTCTAAAACTAGTGTTTGTCTAAGTGGGTGTTTGGATTGACTTATTTTTAGTGACTTTTGGCTTTTAAGCACTTTTATAGTTTCGGAAGTGTTTGGGTAAAAGAACTTTTTTAAAGCTGAAAAAGTATAAAAAAAAGAAGCCAAAAGCCAAAAGTTGTGACTTTTTTTTTTTGATGACAAGGGAAACCACAGTCGCTACCCTTTGGGTGCGCACATGGTAAAACCCCGCTCCTATGCAATAGCTTGCAAACCACATAGGTGAGGTAACCCGCACTAAGCAAGCCCAGTGCGACGAGCTCGACCCAGAAGGTAAACCCCTTGCTTTCGCTGTCAAGGGGTTTCGAACTTGAGACCTCCAACATGGAAGTCCCAATTCCCAAACTAAGCCACCCCGAAAGGTCTTAACTTATGACTTTTGGATTTTAACTTCTAAGTCACTTTAAAATGCCAATCCAAACAGCCCCTAAGTCTCAAAGGAAGAAGTCGAAAAGGAAAAGAAAGTCACCTTTCCTGCCAACCTCCTGGCTTTATTCTTATACTGATCGAGCTGCACTATTTTTTATTCTAATAGATTCCACTAAACTTTTCCCCATAGGGACATACAAGTCTCTCTTTAGAATAAAAGACTTGCCACATACTTGACATAATGTAACTGTATCAACAACAACCACAACTAGCCAGTAGTAATTTGCAATATGGATCCTTTGTGTCCATTATGTTCTATGGTTTGCTAAGTCCGCATCATTTTGAGAGGTTTAAGGTTTGTTAGGATACCTTTTCTTCATGTACTTTAGATTTACCATGTCCCCTTTATCGCCTTCAACTATGTAGTGTATGGTTTTCTTAGATGTCTCCTCTCATTTAATCATCGATTCATGCTAGTTGCACCTCTATAAGATGTAATCTTGTTGTACATTCATCCTAACCTGTGCATTTATGTGACATTTATCTTGTCTTGTTGATACATTATGGTCTTATAGGCCTAACATTCATCTCAAAACAACATTTTTGGTCTTACTACCGATATGTTAACCCTACCGTTCACTTAGTTAGGTGTATGCATATCACATTGCATTTCCATATTACATTAATTTTGGCGCTCTTATTTGAATTCAACTTGTTACATCGTCATATCATGCCATGAATTGTCTACCTTTAGGCACCACGATCCCATTAAATCTCGTTTTGTCTCAAGGGGCTAAATTTGCACCGAATATTTTGTCTTTCAGCTCCTCCATTTCAACTATCTTTAATTCTATGTGTTACTTCTTTTTATATCATGCCATTTTCTTGGAAATTCAAACATAGATGTCAAGATTGTCTAGGTACCATAATCCTGTTTAGACTCACTTCATGTGCATCTTCTTATAGGGGCTAAGTTTACCATTACATATTTTTTCCTATGAGTACTATTACTTTTTACTATGCTTCTATGTTAATTTCAGCTTTTGGTTGGCATCCTTGTTTCATCAATTTATGAAATATCATCTGCAAATAGCATGCTCTATGGAACCTTGTCCTAAATTGGTTACCTTATCCATTATGAGGGTAAATAAGTATAGGCTAGCAGATGCTCTGTGTAAAGCTATGTTCATGGAAAATTCTTCTATATCTCCTCCTACACTCTCACGTTTGTGACCCCATACTTGTATTTTATCCTTATAGTGTTTATATTTTGATATGAATATCTTTTTCTCATGTACCGACTAATGAACTTTTCTTGGTACTCTATCATACTTCCTGTCTAGGTCGACAAGTGTCATTTTAAATCTTTCTTCATTTCCCTATACATCTTCATCCATCTTCATAGCAAAAATATAACCTATGTTTTAGATTTACCAGTATAAGTTCAATATGGTGACTTGCCAACTTTGTAATATTCCAAGTCTACTTTATTACTCTTATGCAAAGTTGTGTTGTATGACTCATGAGTTCAATACTATATTAACTCGTACAACTGTGAATATCCTCTTTATTCTTGTATACTAGAATCAAGAGTCTTTCTCCTGCCGTATGACAGCTGAACTCCTTAATATACTAACCTATATCTATATCTATCTATCTATACTACCTTAAAAGCATGAACTCCCAAACATGAATGTTGAATTACTATAATACCCCCAATTGAAAATACTCGGTATTTAATTAATTATATTATATCAAAAGTAGATACCTTTTTACATTAAAGGGTTGTGACTTTTTCGATAAGTTATGACTTTTCTTAATGGTTGTGCCTTTTTTGACGGATTGTGACATTTTCGATGAGTTGTGACTTTTCCAAAGGATTGTGATTTTTTCTAAGGGTTGTGACTTTTCTAAAGAGTTGTGTTTTTTCCAATGAGTTGTTACTTTTTCAAAGGGTTGTAACTTTTTCGATGAACAATGACTTTTTCGAAGGGTTGTGACTTTTCTGACAAGGCACAATTAGCACCTATTCATACTACTATTTGTAAGTTATAAATAGATGTGTTCCTCTCACTTTTAAACTACGATTGTTTTTGGTTTTCTACTCCTCTTCTTCTTTAAAAATCTCAAATATTATTTGCAACAGTTGATTAAGTTAGAAATTCGTGAGGTACCACATAAGAATGAGTTGGTGAACAAATTGTAGCAAATCATTCATCATTCATATTTTCTTCTTACGATTTTTATCACGTACATACTTCAATATTATTTGTATCATTTTAGAACATTAATACCCTTTTAATTAACCTGCATATTTTATTTATTAAAAAAAAGACTAATTTCCTACGAATAGTCACAACAATCTCAACCTTAATGTTTCTTTGGTCATAACTCACAACCATTCACTCATTATAAAAATTTTGGGGACCTCTTTTCTGTGACAATTTGAGATCATTTAAAATTTTCATAAATGATTCATCCCCAATAAATTGATATGATTCACCGAAGTTCTTAGCATTGAAATTTAGGTAGTGGCTTTCTATTAAAGATGAAAAGAAGAGAATAGAGAAATGTGCAATTAGGTATGAACTTTGCTTCACACAAAAAACTTCTATATATAGTGTGCGGGGATTTTCATTTATTTTTCTTGTTTTGTTTCTTTAATTAATTTCTTTTTGTGTTTTATTTGAGAAAAAAATTAATAATTAGTGTTCACATAATGAGTAAACAATGACAAATACACGCATTTTGAATTATTTTTCTAATAAAATTAATAGATCAAGCTGTGGGAGAGATAATAATAATTAAAAAAATCCAAAAGGGGACATGATTGGGGTAAGATATTTCTTCTTTGTTTTTCCATTTTTTATTCTTTTTACCCTCAAACGAAGGAGTTTCTTCCTAATTCGGCTAAAACAACGGGCATCAATGTAGTCCATTGAATTATTAGTTTTGATGTTAAGTCCACTATTTCAAAAATAGATTTTTACTTTTACTTATAATATGATATTATAGCCATGATAATTTTTTTTTAATAGATATGTAAGTAAAAATGAATGGAGAAAGTAAAGTATTGGTGGCAAGATATTTTTATCAAATGAAACACGAGTGAATATAGCATGACCATATATTTTCGTCTTCCTTCTTCATTGGCTATGAATTATTCCATATATTTTTTCTTTTTTTATATTTATATCGAGTATAAAACTTTTTAAGTATGAATTTCCTGTTATTTTGTGTTCATTTTTATCTAATAAAATATTATGTCACAAGATACATTCCTTGCTAGCTATATAAAATAGATATGGAAATAATGATTGATCATAAAATAATCTTAAATCAAATTAAATATTCTATAAATAATACCTTAAATTTTCTTCATCTATTAATTTTTTTTATTGAAAAAGTTTAATGTTTTATATCACGATACATCTTCTATAAGATACTAGGTACTTTCATTAGACAACATCTATACGATATGTATGCGGTAGAAAAAAAGGAGAAGACTACAATTCTGCAAAGATATGGTAGAAACTTAAAAGAATTGAAATATTTTTCACCATAGGTGATGTTGTTCATATATTAATATTAAATTATGATCCTGAAATATATATATATATATAAATACACACTCAAACTTCTATTTAACCATCATTCATTATAACAACATTTCACTGTAGTGGCCTAATTTTCTTTAGAACTAATTTTTGATGTCATATTTTTTTGTCTGTATAACATTCCACTTAAAACAGTGTTAACATTCACTATAGAATTACACTTTTTTTGTAAAATTACCTCTATGATAACTTTACTCAAATATTAATTGAGTAATAATATTTTGTAAAAGATATATCACGTATAAAGATAAAATATTAAAACATTTATGGTAATCGTTACAACTGTCATGCACATACTAAATTTCAAGTATGAATATTTAAGAGAAAATTGTACTTAAATGAGTTCATCATTTATGGTCATAACATCAAGAGGAAAGACTATTGGTGGTCTTTTTTTATATTGATATTTTTTTTCTACTTTGTTAGTTAAATTTATTTACAAAATTGAGTGAATTAAAAAATACTACAAAATAAATGTCATTTTCTCCATATATTTAAATTTTGAATGTATTTTGAAATGTTCCAATGGTTTCTGGTCATTTTGGTCTCAAAAATTAATTAACTCTATGACAATCTATATTAATCATTTAAAAGCACTTGTCCAATGTTCTTTCAATTATAATTATTTACTAAAAAACTTTAATTTAGTAATATTAGTTATATTTTACAACATCGGATACTATATAATATAATATACACGTGCAACACCCGTACCATGAAACTAGTTATATTAAATGCATGAAGGTCCTTAGAAATGTGTTGATTGAACTTTTTCCCCTTCATTAACAGACTCTACAATAGACAAAATTGTCATTTGCTATTTTCCTCAAATTATTAATTAATTATCTTAATAATATTTTTTTTGACAAAGGTAACAATTATGTTTATTATATTTAAAATTATGGAGTCCTAAAATATATGGTGAATTTATTTTTGTATGGCAAGAGGTATTAGGAGAACTAATAGTTAAGGAGTCCTAAAATATATGGAAGGAGGAAAATATATGGTAAGAGGCATTAGGAGAATTAATATTAAGGAGTGCTATCATATATGGTAAGCGGAAAATATATTTTAAATTTCGTATATGGCAAGTACCAACATGATTTTGACTTTTAATATCAATGGTGAAATTTTGTTCACTACATTTAATTTTGTTCATAATGTGCGGATGGTCCAAGACCAATAAAGAGACAACACTCCATTCTCTCAACCAATTTGAGATAGTCAGCCATCGCACGCCGAGGACCGAATATTTGGATGTGTGGATAACATAACATGAGGCTCCAACTTTGAGTAAACCAAGAGTATGAATGGGTCTACCTCTGATACCATGATAAAAAATTAACCTTGTCCTAACTTAATCTCAAAAGTTAGCTCATCGAGATGAGTATGGTCCAAACCATATAAAAGACAATAACCCATTCCCGTAACCAATGTGTGGTAGTCTAACACCTAGGCACGTCCAATGTTGAACATTATAGCATGGGGACCCAAGATCAGGTAAACCACTTATACGAATGGGTCTGGCTCTGATACCATGTTGAGAAGATGAACTTTGAGTCTAACTCAGTCTCTAAAGCTAACTCACGAGGTGAGTATTACCCAAAATCATATAAAGAAACAATATCTCCTTCCCTGAACTATGTGATAGTCTTTCAATATTCACTTTTTTCATGGCATTCGCTACTTAAGTATAATTCTATGTACATAACTATGGATATGTGTTTATAAATGATGTATAAGATCTATAAAAGTTATTCTCGTGGGTTAAGAAATTGATCAACAACGTCTTCATCTCTCTTTCATCTCATTATTTCCTCTAAGAACTCGTTGATATTAATACACTTAGGTTTTCTCACTTCTTTACCCCTCTTCTCTCTTAAGTATTAGCTGATACATTTCTTTCTCTCCTTTTATGTTCGTATTTTTGGTATAAGATCTTACTCCAGGATTCATTAATCCCTTTTATTTTTTATTTAGAACCCATAAACTAGATTTTTTGTTCCACCTCTGGGAGCACCCTCCACCTCCCCTCACCCAAAAAAGGAACTTAAAGGAGAAAGAAAAAGAAGATATCATAGATAACATAAATCATTAAGAAAGATCTATATTCACTTTCTTATACTCTTCAAATGTTTCTCTATCTTTTGCTTTTGGTAAGTTTCTATGCCTCTCCTGATTCACTTTAGTAAATCTTTGTGTCCTCATTCTAAATCCACGATTCTTGTGCTTAAAGCCCTAGGCCTAACTTGCATGTTTGATGTTACCTTCTTAATGTAACATGCCATTATCTTCCATGGGCTATATCTGTTAGCTTCCAAGTCTAGGTCCACCAAATTGTTGGTTGCATATTACTTTTCTATTTTTCTACTCTAGTTTCTCACTTCACATTGAGGATATGCAATGAGCCAATATTCCAGTACCAATCTGAATTTGACTCATTTGTATATATATATATATATATATATAGTGTATACACTAATATCTACCTCCTTCGGTTGAGATATAATACTGTTTAATTTTCCCCTCAATTGCATGTAGAAATATAGTATGTTGCATTTATCATATTTGTGCTTCAAAGTAAAAACTAAATCCTTCATTCTAAAGGGGTTCAAGAACACTCATGATGCAATGTCTGGTTCCTATTTAATTTACTCTGGTCTAATTAGTGTGAGTCCTAAATTAAAAATAAATAAATTACTCTGGTCTAGCTTTGGTTTCTGACCAAGCTTCTTGAAGAATGCAGGTGGTTGATTGCTGAAGTTCGTGAAAGTTTACCTAAGGTAGCTACTGAAACTCAATCAAATTGTCCTAGTATCAATTTTTGACTGCTCTCCATTTCTCTTATTCATGATGGGTGCTCAATTCTGTGAGCACTCCATGTTTCTAGGGCAGACGTTTTATTAAGTTTCCAACTTTTCTTGTGTCTTTTAGCTCCCTTTGATTTCGATGTCGTCTGAACCTGCATCTTGAGAAAGCATTGAGAACCCTTGTCCCCATGTACTGGAATATTTTTGTTTCTTGAACATTTTGGTGCAGTCAATAATTCCTATATACATATGATTGCTCCTTTTCAAAGTCATATATTTGTGGAAGACTTTTATATTTTCTACAGATTGTACACGGGATTTCCCCTTCTCTTGTACATGTGGAGAAAGTATACTCTTAGCTGGTGTTTTGTTTCAGTACTGTTTAAATTTCTCCACATTGAAAAGAAAATTTTCTTTGGTGTAGGTCCCCTTAAGGTAAATTAGAGACATTTGGATGAAGTTTTGGAAACTTTTTTTGGATAAAGTGTTTGTGGAAGCAGCAAAAGTGTTTGGATATTGTAGCTTCTTTGAATATGTGTGATTGTTTTGTCCATGAAAGTCTTTTGAAAAAGATACTTGGGGAAACACTCGAAGCACAACTACTTCTTTTGTTTTCATATGCAAAAGATAACACTCTCAAATCACAAATTAATTAAACAAAACTGTTTGTGAAATCTTTTTGCAAAATAAGCTTCTGAAAACTTATTCAATGAACTTCTCTAATATATGTCCTACAAACTTTAACTATCAGTTGAAATGCTTGGAGCTTTAACATTCTGAAAGTAGGCATAATCCTTGAATTTGCCAGATGCATGACAATCTATGCAAAACATCTTAGTAGTTAATAACGATTATTACAATTTTGTAAGCTGAGAATGCGAGTCAATTTTGGCTGCAGAAATGTTTCTTTGAAATATCACTGTGTATCTTTAAGAGATTACAGATTAAACTAATCAAAGTTGTATTTCACTTATTCCCTGAAAGTTGTCAGAGAACATCCATTTTCAAATATGATGTTATAAATATATGATACTTCATTCTAATCTTCTGAGGTCTTGAACTTTCATAGACCAAGTCAATGCTGTACTTTTCTTTCTATCACCTGCTTGCACAAAAGTTAATCTAGCATGTGTTCATGGATTAATTGACCATTATTTGCTTGCGACAACATGTAGAATCTGTTGTTATGGTATATGAACATAGTGGACTTCTTTAGTGTGGTTGGTGATTGCAGATGCTATTTCCATGTTTGCTGAATCTACAAAGATTCAGCAAACCATCTTGTTTTCTGCCACTAATTTCTCTTAAGCTTGCTCTTTTAATCCTCTTCTACTTATTGTCTATAATCTGCTTTATACATTATTAAGAAATTTTCAAGATTTGTTTCCACTTTCAAGGTACTTCTGTTCATTATTTTCTGTATTTTTGAGGCATTATTTTCTTTTACTGTGATATTAATGTTTGTCATACATTTTATTTTCATGAAGAATTGTCCTTATAGGTTTTGACAAAATCTTGATGAGTTATATGATGTTTATCAGGAACTAGATTTTTTGGTTGAGGCCAAAAACAGTGTAAGATGTATGGATAACTTTCGGAAGCTGTCTCCTCGTATTGCAGACTACGTTTATGCCCCAAGGGTATACTGGAATTTAAGCACTTCAAAGCTGTTAACCATGGAATATATGGAGGCTGCACAAGTAAATGACTTGAAGAGCATCGAAACACTTGGAATTCAGCCAAGTGATGTTGTAAATTTGGTAAGTTGTTTGCTTCAACGTTAAGACATTATGTGATAATGACAAGCTTCGTGGTATCCTTGGTCAAGATGGTTTATTGCTTTCTTTTCTGGTATATGCAATATGGATATTGGTCATATTTTTTGAATGCTTAGTGTTCCAAGGTTATTGCCCACCTTATCAGCAGGGACGGAGCCAAGTGGGACCAAGGGGGTTCATCGGTGGAATGTTACCAGTCTCAAAAAAAAAGGGGGTTCATCGGTGGAAAATTACACCGTATATAGAAGGTTAATTTTTTTCTACATATATATATATATATATATGTAGTAAATGTTGAATCCCTTTGGCTTCTTCGTGTGTTTACTTCTTCAAATTTTGAAGACCCTTAGAAAATATCCTAGCTCCACCACTGCTTATCAGTTTCCAATGTTCAAATAGATGAGTTAGCAGAATGAGTGAGTTTCGCTTCAACAGGTACCTGGATTGACTTTGTCACTCATATAGGCTATCATGCTATTTCACATTTCAGCCTTACTGGGGTATTACATGATTTGACGCAAGGACCATGCTGGCTAATCATTGCTCAACATTCCATTTGATTTGTGTTGTTTTTGTGTAGATGTACATCTCATGACGTTCTTGTAAAAACTGTGAATCAATAGGTGTTAGCTTCTCCTTTATGGTTTTATACTTTCCAGTTGAAGTAATGATTAAATGATCATTATACCACCTATGTAGGTTAGTGAGACTTTCGCTGAAATGATGTTCAAACATGGGTTTGTGCATTGTGATCCACATGCTGCAAACCTGCTAGTCCGCCCTTTTCCTTCTGGCCGTAGGAGCATTTTTGGTAATCCTTTCATCTCTATCGTAATATTTTATGTTTCTTGCTGGAGTTGGATGGTAATAGCTGCTGAGTGCGGTCTATCCAAGGAATTTCAAGTCAAATTTTGATATTGCTGAAAGTTGTCGTCCCTTTTTGCTTTAGTTGAAAGTCTGTAATTCGATTATCCCATGTTGAAATATCTTATATGTATCATGCATTAAAGTTACGTTCCAAGTCTAGAGGAAAATTGCTTGCAGTTGTTGGTTTGTATCAGTTACAACTTACACCACACCTCAGAGTTAAATAATTTTCTGTTTTCTATGTCTGCCTTCATATAGGTTAGGTAGGTAAAGCTATGTTTATTTGATTCACGTGAGCCATCTTGAAGGATGGAAATAAGGTGGCATGGATGGGTGTACTGTAGGGGGGGGGGGACCTATCTCCACCCACCGTCACCGGCCACCACTTTGAATATATTTCACCTAGTAAAAAATGCAATTGTTATAGGTCAAGATATAGTTAGAATGTGAAGCTAAATATGGTTCCATTTGGATTTGGTTGTGGGATTTGCTTGGAAAGAATTGATCTTGGATTTGGTTTGAAGAAACAATTGTGTGTGTTTGGATTTAGTATTAAAACGATTTGGATTTGAAAAACTTTTGTATTTAGGTTTGTGGCTTAAACTTTTGAAAGATTATGCCGAAGATTTTGGTTAAAATTCACGAGAACTATCATCTGAACATCTTTATGTGGTACCAACTTAGTCAAAAAGCAAAAAAGAATCTATTTGTTGACCATATGAATTGAATAGAAGGGGAGGGGAAAGGGACTGCCTGGCCATAAAGTCTGGACAACCAGTAGGAAAAAATAGTAGAAGATCACTTAAGAAATGTAGGGAGCTAAATGGAAATAAAAACCATTCCCAAAATCAGCTGTTGAGCGGATATCCAAAACCTGAGCAATCCTAATACCAAAGTGGGTAGGTCAACCCCCTATAGTTAGTTTTGAGTTTGTTCAAAAGCTTTTTGAATTACTTGTATAAAGGCAGAGAAATAGAATAGAAGAAAGTATATTTCTTTGATGAGACTCCTGTGGAATTTATATACAAATGAAATAAACAAAATTAGCCTAAACTAACTCCTAGAATGTAGGAACAGATTAGAACAACTAATACAAGCTGAAGCCTAAATAAATTGAACAAACCTAATGCTAATCGAATTGTATCCTTACTACTTGTACACGTGTGCAGTATAACAATGTTACAACACCAGTAAACACTAATGCTAATTCGATATTACGGTCCCCTCAAGTTAGGTGTGAAGAGACGATGTGCAACTTGAGAAGCAATCACTGGAAAGCTGGCTTGGACAATGGTTGGGTGAGAGGATCTGCAAGTTGATCAGCAGAGTGTGTGTGCCTCATTTGGACCAATCCATTGCGAACCTTGTTACGGACAAAGTAAAGATCAACCTCAAGGTGCTTCATTTTGGTATGATGTACCGGATTCTCGGCAATGTACGCGACCCCAAGGTTATCACAAAGTATTATGGGAGTAGCATGGAGTGACACATGAAGATCTTTGAGCAAGTGAATGACTCTAGTCGTTTCAGACAAGGCGGAAGCAACCACACGATATTCAGCCTCAGTGGAGGATCGAGATACAGTAGGTTGTTTATGAGAACTCCAGGAGATGGGCGTTGTGCCCAGATAAACAATGTAACCTGAGATAGACTGGCGATCATTGATGTCACCTGCCCAATCAACATAGGCATTGAGAACAGTTGATTTCTGTGAGGAAATATAAATACCATACTGGTATGTTTCTTTAAGGTATTGCAGGATATGCTTAACTGCCTTCCAGTGAAGCACAAAAGGGGAGGTGTTGAACTGAGTAAGTTTGTTACTAAGTATGTGATGCCAGGTCGAGTAAATGAAAGGTACTGAAGCTTACCAAACACACTTCTCTAATCTTTGCCATCAGTTTTAGGTGCTTCGACATCAACTAGTAGGGTCTTGGACATGCTCATAGGTGACTGAATGCCTTTGCAGTCTTGCATCTGCGTATCATGTAAAATATCACGTATATACTTGGATTGACTGAGAAACAATCCATCAGCTTCCGTGAGTACCTCAACGCTCAAGAAATAGTGTAATAAACCAAGGCACTTAAGAGAATTTTTTTTTGAAAGAGAGGTAACATGTTGAATGAGTGTTTCATCACTGCGTGTGATTTTGAGGTCATACACATAGATCATAATATAAATAGTGACCCCCATATTGTGCAGAACAAAGAGAGAATATCTTGAACTCCATTCGAATCAAGAACTAGTGAATGCATTGTACCAGAACTTAGGAGCTTGCCGGAGTCCGTAAATTGCCTTTTTGAGATGGCAGACATAGTTGGGATGATGCGTGTTTTCATAGGCAGGTGGTTGAGACATATACACGTCTTCTTGAATCTCCCCCCTGAAGAAAAAGCATTGTTTAAATCTATTTGATGTAGCGGCCAGTTCATCTGTACAACAATTGTGAGTACTGTTCGAATTGTGGTTAACCATCGCTGAATGTTTTGGGAAAATCAACTTCGGTCCTTTGAGTGAACCCTTTTGCAACTAAACGTGTTTTGTACTTACAAGGGACAATATTTCGGGGATGGTCTGGTGGAACCAAGTCCCAAGTCTAGTTCTTCATTAAAGCATCAAATTCAGCCTTCATAGTGCCTCTCCAATATGGAAATTTTTGTGCTTGCTTGTGGGTTACAGGGATAGAGGGTGCAGGCTGGTTCATTTGGGTAGTGTAATCAACAATTTTTCGTCGCTTGAAGATGTTGTTTTACGACCTTGCTACCACACTATGGTGTTCTATGGGTGGAATTTTAACAATAGGTTTAGATGGGGGTGGTAGTACATATGATGAGTGTGGTCCACGTCGATAGACGTGAGTAATTGGTGGGCGGCGATTCATGGAGATAGGACAAGTAGAGGGCATAAGAGGTTAGCTTTGGAAAACAAAATGGGGCTAAAAGTTAGCAACAGGGGATTGCCTATACTTATTAGAAGAAGAGGGTAATGATGTAGTGGGGATATTACCTGGTTCCTTAATTATGGAGTTATCTGTCTGTGGGTAGTTCTCATGTGCGTCACAAATTGAGCATGCATCTTGGTGTGTATCTTGCATTAGTGGAATAGTGGGGGGCAATTGCGTGTTATTACTATCAAGTGTATTTTCTCGATGATAGAAAAGGTTAGAAGTATTTGGAGAAGAAATGTTTTCCCTCTGTAAAGAAGAAATTTTTTGTTTCAATTGAGAAAACATACTTTCAAATGGAAAAACATCTTCAAATTTTTTTACATTCCGTGAGAAAATTCTTTTTGGAACTGGTAGGGTCAAAACACTGATGGGAATGATGAGTGATGGAGAAACCTAGATAGACACAAGGTTTGGAGTATGGTTCTAATTTATTTTGGCCATATGGCCGAAGCCACGGGTAGCACAAACAACCAAATGTATGAAGAGATTAATAAGTTTGTTTGTCATTTAAAAGAATTTCAAATGGTGACTTGTTATTAAGGGTGCTGGTGAGTACACGGTTGATGAGATATGTGACATGGTGGCAAGTAAACGACCAAAAAATCGGATGGTAAGGTAGCTTGATCAAGTAGTGTTTTGGCTGTCTCAACTAGGTGATGATGGCATCTTTTAGCCATGGCAACCCTTTGAGGTGTGCACGAGGGAGAAACAAGGTGTTGTATGCCATTGGAATGGAGGTGTGGGTCTATGATATTTGCTTCCTCCATCAGTGTAAAGGGTGAGTATTTTTTGTATCAAAATGTTTTTCAAGCACAGGTGGTAAGCTGTGAAACATTTGTCGAACTTCATTTTTGTTTTTCATTGTGTATAACTAGATGTACTTGCTATACTGATCAACATAAATACAATAATAAAGTTTTTTATCAATTGAGAGCACCGAAGAGGGGCCCACAGATCACTGTAAAGTGCTTCTAATGGAGATTTGCTGAACAATTTGTTTGAAGAAACTGGAAATCTGTGAGCTTTATTACAGCAGCAAGAATTACAAATAAGTGAATTTGTCTTTCAAAGAAGAAAGACTGAAATGATTTAGAATGCAAAATAAAACTCGAGAATGGGGGTGACCCAATCTTTAATGCCACATATGTAAGGAAGGGCTGGTAACACCAACATTGATGGTTCAGCGAGACAATGACGACCATTCGTAGAGTCCTTCTTTATTCGGGCTGCATAGAAGAGGTGTTCCCGTAGTCAGATCCTTCACAAGAAAATTAAAAGGAAAAAATTCTATTGAGGTTAGGTTGTCTTGGCAAAATTGAGAAACTGAAAGAAATTTGCGCTTGATTGCAGGAGTACATAAAACAGTAAAGAGTTTGAAGGCATTATTTGACACATATATAAATGAGTAGCACAAGTTTGAGTAATTGGAATCACATTACCATTACCCATCGTCACGTCCTCAATCCCTTTGAAGTTCCGAACATTGTGCAGGGAGTTGGTATGGGAGGTAATGTGGCGAGATGCACCCAAGTTGACAATTTAGGGGTCATGTGTCGGTGTGTGGGCAACAAAAATAGCTTTTTCTTTAAAATGGTTGTGGGACCGGAATCAAGACCGGCAGACATTTGTTGTAAGCCCAATTACTGACAGAGGACTCGAGAGGGTTGGTGTGGGAAGTTACACCACTGAGAACTATAGTTTGAATCCTGAAGAGGGTCACTTTGATTGGGCTTTCTGTTTGGGGAATGCTGATTGTTATTGGGTGGGCTTCGATTATTGCATGTTGCTGATTGGTAATGTGTTACTCGTTGACTGACTGCTGTGGTGACTTGTGTGGTCGTCTTTTTTTTTTTTGAGTTCCTCATGTTTGAGAAACATTTTGTGATCAATAAGCTAGTCAAAAATTTCTGTGTAGTTGTTTGGAGAGTCTCATGCCCGTATGGCTGCTGAAATCTCATGAAACTCTTGACCGAGGCAGCACCATATTTTCACCACAAGTTCTTCGTTATTGATCGGTGAACCGGTTGTGGCGAGTTCATAAGACAGAGCGAATCTCATGTAGATATTCAACAATAGATTTGTTGTCTCCATATTTTCACCACAAGTTCTTCGTTATTAATTGGTGAACCGGCTGTGGCGAGTTCATCAGATAGAGAGCGAATCTCATGCAGATATTCAACAATAGGTTTGTTGTCTCTGCTGACCCCACTAAAATGGTGACAGAGGCTGAAATCTGAATATGCAGGTTTGCGATTTGTTCCCAAAGGAAGTGTGAAGTTGATCCCAGGCAGTTTTGGAGTTGTCCGCGGATGCGACAGTGGATGTGATTGTGGCATCAATAGAGGTCATAAGAGCATTGTGGATTAGTTTATCTTGCCGAAACCAACCCTTGTACTTGGGGTTGGCAGTCTCAATTTCGTTAGTGATGATTGTTTTCGGAGGGGACAACTTGGTTCCATCAAGATGACCATAGAGGTCATGGTCATGCGTAGCATGACAATCTGGCTGTCCAAACAGTGAAGTTGTGGCTGCCACAGTTTAATGGGCAGTTGAGATGCTGGGTTGAATTAAATTAAGTGTTTGACGACAGGTTAGGCATCAACATTAGCAACTGGGGTGGAGGAAGCCATTGATGTGCAGGAAAATAATTAATCGTTAGAGTATTTGTGGCTCTAATACCATATAGAGGTAGAGAAATAGAATAGAAGAAAGTATATTTCTTTGATGAGACTCCTGTGGAGTTTATATATAGATGAAATAAACAAAATTAGCCTAAACTAACTCCTAGAGTGTAGGAACATATAACAACAACTAATACAACTGACGCCTAAATAAATTGAACAAACCTAATCCTAATCAAATTGTATCCTTACTACTAGTACACATTTGCAGTAAAACAATGTCACATACTAGTAAAACACTTATGCTAATGCACTATTAACTTGGGGGGTAAGTTAAAAGGAAATAAAAAGATCAGTGAAAAGAGGTCTTGATCCTGATGTTTTCTGTTTGTTTTTAGAGAAGAATTCTCGTTCCAACTTGAACTTAAATAAATGATGTATGAGCATCCTGAATAGGAACTCTTAACCTTTTTGATTGTATATTTTAAATTTCTCGTATGTGGCTGTATCCTTTGTATCCCTTTAGTTTAGTAAAACACTTTAATCTTACAGAAAAGATTATGCACATCTTCATGCATGTATGCCATCTATTTCTTATCCCTTGCCTTGAAAGTGTTCGGCTTAGGAGTCTTTCCAATTTAGGATTCAAAAGTCTCCTTTTTCCTCAGTAATGGGCAAGGTGGTTCTTCAGAATCCACTCTCCAGTTGTGTGTTCTAATTGTCTTTCTACTCTTCAAATCAGTTCTGATATGAACTCATGTACTAGTTTCCAAAAAATTTGAATGTTTTCTTGAGCAATGATGATGACATTTTGTAGTTTCTCTCTCTCAATATTTATCCACTTGCATAGGAAGGAGAAAACCTCAGTTGATACTTTTGGACCATGGTTTATACAAAGAACTTGATTACAACACCAGAATAAACTATGCTGCACTGTGGAAGGTGATTTTCTCATCCTTGCTAAGTTGTACATTCAGCTATTGCTTTACTCGTTCTATTAACATTACAATCCGGTATGTACTGCAGGCTTTGGTATACTCTGATGCAGATGGAATAAAGGAAAACTGTGTAAAACTGGGTGCTGGAGATGATCTTTACGCATTGTTTGCTGGGATTCTCACAATGAGGCCTTGGAATAAAGTGATAGATTCTTCAGTTGATCATCTTGTTGTCAAAGGCACAGACAGTGACCGTTCAGAACTGCAGGTGACTTATTCTATGACATTGTGGAGCTAAGTTAAGATTATGAATCTGCTAAGCATCTCTCCCTAGATTCAGGGCGAGTGCTTATTTCTCCTTAGCTTTATTATCTAGCAATTATTTTCCTTGTTCCTTTTACTTTTTCTGGATAGTCTACATGGAGTATTTTCAGAAATTCTGGGAAGTATAATGAGTTCCAGAGAGATCTGTTATGAGCAGGCTGATCATTTAGCTTTAGCTGTATTTTGTGGGATAACATTATAAAGTATCATGGAACTTCTTCTTGCCTGTGCTCTGCCTGTGTTTGGTCTATGTTGAAATAAAAACAGAAGAGAAAATGAGTTGTGACAGAAGTCTTTATTTTACCTTGTAAATAACTAAGTATCCTCTTATATACTATTTAACTTTTCCTAGTAAGTTTGCTCTCAGTGAAGGTTCGAATCACTTAGAATATCATTTGCTTTTGTCAACTATTTATGTTGTTATGCAGATGTATGCTTCTCAATATTTTCCGCAAATCACTGAACTTCTGAGGAGATTGCCCCGGGTTATTCTTCTAATGCTTAAGACAAATGACTGCTTACGAGCAGTTAATGGGTCATTGGTATGAATTTATTTTTGCTACTATTCATATGGTTATACTAGCATGAAAATCTTACAAACTCTGAGAACCCTCTTTTATTGGATTTGTTAACCAACTTTTTCAAATAAGATATTTGATGCTTGTGGACCCTTATTGTTTAGACATTTAGTTAACAGTCCACCGTCCTGTGCCAGCAAATAGAGGAAAAACTTCCTGCCGTTATCCAAAAGGTTTATTTTTTTCTTTATTTCTTATTTTTGGATATGGTCAAGTCCATTCCCCAAAATCCTGAGCCCAATATGGCATGTTTTCACTTTGTTCCTTCGTGAGAACTTTAGAGTTGGAAGATCCTGACCTCTAAGCGATTCCCTCCCTGGTCTTCCCAAAAGATTTTATTTTAGTCATAATAGTTGCGATACATTGAAGTATCCAAAATAGCTGGTTTTTGAGTTACTAATAGCTGAAAGTATTTGTGAATTCTTGAAAGTATTTGTTCCATTCCTGTTCTTGTTGGTGGTCCTGTATGTCAGATGAAGCATATTGTGAATTATTTCTAACGTGACTTCAGCAATGATCAACTGATGTTTCTTTCATTCTTTATCAACAGATTCAAGGGCCTTCTCTTGAGTCATTCTTAATCATTGGAAGGGTTTCATCTGAAGCCGTTCTTGAGTCTATGCTGTTGCAAAAGAGATCATTATTATCTTGGATCAATTTTTGGATACAGAGGATTTTGTTGGAAGGCCGGCTTTGCGTAATGCATATAGCAGTGTGGCTTTTGCAACTTCAGAAAGCATTGACATTGTGAAAGCAAGTATACTTCCAATTTTATTGGATGTCCACTGACATAGTGAAAGCAACTAACAATCAGGAGATGTTTAATATGGAATTTTGTTAAAACTTTCTATAGAAGGTGGATTCATTGATTTTTTTGCAATTCGTCATTTCAGCCTGATCTCTCATTGTAGCAGAGCCAGAGCCTGGAAGATTGCAATTCTTTTGTAATAAGCTGCATTTACAATTTTTTAAGCAGAATGAATCTCTTAGAGTAGGCAAGGGAAACAAAAATGATTATTTGGTTGTAAAAAAATTCCTAGGATGACAGCATATTTATTGGGATATTATGGCATGTTGGCCTTAAAAGGTGCAATTTCTTTTATGGCAAACTTTTGATCTCTCAGGATGATTAACTTTTGGAGAATCGCGTTTCGATTACAAACTTCCAATTCTTGTGCCAAATTTAAGTATATTAGGGGTTGGCATTTGCTTGAACGATTGCTGATTGCCAAAGTCGTACCAGGTTGATTTCCGTCGAGTCATATTATTAACTTGTGCATTAGATGCTTTGCTTTACTTTTTATCTGTCCATCTATATATTGAGGGAAATGTGACAGTGAGTTAGCATTCCATGTGCAAGAAAATGTGGTGAGAAGATGATCTCCAACTTATAATTATAATTTGAATAGAACAAAGATTACTACAAAATTGTGTTGTTTTTATAGGTCTTCAACTCATTTCCAGTGAAAAGGTCATATAACTAAAATGACACTTGTAATGGATTATTAGATTAAATAAATAATGAAGATATGCACTTTTGATGAAAAGATGAAATTCCACTTCATAGATGTGTATATTTTTGAAGCTAAATGGTTGATGTTTTTAACTTTTGGCAGCATCTTGGGGCAATCAAAGTCTAAAGTAAAGATTTTTTATATTGCGTGAGGTTCTGCAAAGGTTTAATTTGAGGCTAATTAAATAAAAACTTTAGCTTCCATTCCTTTCCATCTCAGAGGCATGCACAAAACAACTTAACTCAACTTTTATTATTTTAAGGCAAAATGGTATGTAGATGAGTCTTTGTACTTATGCTTATTATTCCAAGGTAAAATGGTGTGTAGATGTCCATCCTTGTACTTGTATGATCCTTCTACTTAACCTTTTCGTCAACTGAACCCTTAAATCCAGCGGAACACAATATTTTAAATAGTTTTTTAACTACTTAGTTATATGTGTAACAAATGCTGACACATAATTTAAAAGGAATTATAAAATGAAACGTAGGAAAAAGACACGTACGAAAAGAACCAAAACTTTGCATCTTTTCATTGATCTCTCATTGTTCATCTAGACACTTGTACTTTCGCTTTTCCATTTTCCCCTTCTTTCCCACACTATTGTTCGGGAGTTCTTGTTCGTTTTGTTTGATTTTTAAGTTAATTTTGGTAAAATATTCCTGGGAAAGAGACACATATACACTCCCTCTATTTCATTTTACTTAGCTCTTATAAAAAATACTCATTTTTTTTCTAGATTACCTTTTCAAGTAAAGAAGAACTTAGAAATTTAGATATTTTATTTTACTTCTTCATTTTAGCAAATTAGGAAAGTTTTTTTTTTTTTTCATACTATCCACCCTTAATATTAAATAACTACATAAAGTAGCAATGGTTAAACCTTTATATAGTGGCAACGGTTATCTTAAAACTCCATGGCTTCTATAGTGAGGTATTGCTATATATGTATACTGACATTTGATGTCATTTGGTTGTTATAAACAAAAGTATGCAAAAAAATTTTTGTACTTTTTATGTTATAAACGAAAACAAAATACTTGTTGAGTTTAGAATCTCGTTGATTTTTATATTGAGGAAATAGTCAAAAGCCCCTCTAATCTATAGCCGGATTTCCAACTACACACTCATACTTCACGGGGGTCCTATTACCCCCCTGAATTATTTTAAAATGAAATAAGTAGCCCCTTAAAATATCATAACCAGATATGTGTCTTCTGGTGAAACACATGCGCTTGACACGTGTATTTCACCTTTTGATCATTTTTTTTAAAACCATTTTTCTCTTTCTTCTTCATTCATTTTTTAGCCCTAATTTTTTTTTTATTCTTCTCCCTTTCTGACTTATATTTTTTTTAAAAACAATTTAAGGTCTAAGTTTATGAATGTATTTTGGATCTTCAGATATGAAACATGTTGATAACATAGATGGCTGCTAATTATTTGAAGCTAAATACATTGAGTTTGATTGAGTTTGTGGTTGCGATTTTTAGATTTGAAGAAACACCGAAATTTCATGGAAATCGACAAGCTTCCATATGAAATTATTGAATCTATATTCTTGAAGTGGGAGCAACTTTCAGATGATTTGAAGAGCTCTTTATGTTTGAGAATTGAAAACTGAAGCTCATGGTTTAAAATGTGAAGCATTAACTTGAAACCTCCATTAAAATTAGTTCAAAAGCTTGAGCAAAAAATTCAACTTGCCACAACGAGCACCTTTTTGAGTGGGTAATATATCAAAAGAATCGAAACTTCGAGGGAAGCTTATATCTAAAATTTAGGGCAATTTGGAGAAGATTTAGAGTGGTTTCGCATCAAATTTCAGAACAATGGAACGAAGAAGATGAAGAACAGAAACTTTTCAGATTCGCTGGAAATTTCTCGGTTATTAAAATTAGTAGTGGATTTGTTAGGAATTAAATATA
>JAJOOO010006916.1:0-50710 GCA_029582685.1 Solanum piurae | reverse complement strand
ACCCATAGAGTTTCCCTCACATGGCATCAAACCCAACATATCAATTCAACCCTAAAATCATAGGATAGGCATGGGTACATGTAATTTCATCCTAAATATATGCAATTATATCAATTCAATCATAAACAATCACAATCCACTCAATTGGATCAACATTCATCATAACCTACAACAATGGAAGGAACCCTAACTAGAATTGGGGAAATTCTTCTTCAAATTGTAGAATTCTAGGGAACTCCATGGGAGGAAGGATCATATGGATGAACAGCCATCATACCTCAGTCACAAAGCCTACCAAAAGCTTGAAGATTGGAGACTTGAACTTGACCTAGCTTCCTCTTCTTCCTTCTTCTTCTTTCTTCTAGAGAGAGAATATTTCAGAGGATTTTTGGGAATTCTTTTCGGATTTGAGAGAATGACTTAATTGGGGCATTTTGGGGGTTAAAAATACTTATATATGTGGTCTTGGTCTAGGCAAAATGACACCACTTCAATTTAATTAAAATAAAAAAAGACCCTTAAGTCCCTAAAATGATTTCCGAGACTTGACCAACGAGACCACAATCAACGGACCGTGGATAGACCTATGGTCCATCCTGGTCAACCATGGATCGATGATCAAAGACCTATTTTATGAGGGCTCCACCTACAGACCTCCGACCATTGACCGTGATCTGACCGATGGTCCGTTGGTCAAGCCGTGGTCCTGAAGTCTGACAGATTATTTGCTAACCAACCACGGATCCCTTCTACGGTGTGTGCGTCAGTCCATAGGCCATGGATGGCTGGCCATGGGTGGGACCTGCAATTCCCCAAAAGCTGATATTTTACCTGTAATGCGTCAGAAACTAGTAGGTTATACTAGAGCTTGACATTAGGGTTAGAGCCTTGAATGTACCTCCCCATACCTTAAAATAAGTGTTTTCGTGTTAGGAACATCAAGGTTCAAGCCCAAGGACCAAGCATGGGTCCTTGAGGAAGAAAATTAGAGGTTGTCTGGGTAGTGTCCCACGAAGGGCACCCACGTCTCGTGGGTCAGGCCATGCCTCGTGGGTGAGGGGTGTAGGTCAAGATCCTGACAGGCCAGTCTCTACACCCAGACCACGCCTCACCAGAATAGGTCGTAGGTCCAACCAGGGTCCATCAGTGAGGGGTCATGGGTCGAGCCTACAAAATAGGCCTTAGAACCCCAGTCCACATATGGACACCACACCACGTGAGTCCACCCACGCACCATGGTTGTTTATCGTGGGTGAGGCCTGTAACTTCCAAGATGCAGTTTTAGTTAGGAGCATTATAGAGTTTTCCTTTTTAAGTTATTATTAAGTGACATCATTTTGTATTAATTGAGACTAACTATATAGAGTTTTAAGACCCCCAAATAAAGTTATATTCCTCATAATTCTAAATCTCTTAAATCAAAACCCAGTTTCTCCCAAAACTCTCTCTAGAACTCCAAGGAATAAGAAGAAAAAAGTCAATCTAGGGTTTGAAGAAAAAGGATTTTTCACTCAATTTCATGGGAATTCATCACCAAGGTATCGTAGCTCATCATCCATGGAGCCCCTTCAAAACCCCCAATTTCGAAGCTAGAAATCCTAAAAGTTAGGGTTTGACTTCAATCTCATGGATTCATTTAAAATTCATTTTTAATGATTGAATTATGTTTTATTATGGGTATATTGATTATTTTATATGGTTTTATATTGAATTCCCCTACTTTTCCTATTTGGATCTCAAAATGTGGGTATTGATTGATGCAAGTAGAATATGATAGAGTTATGAATCTAGTAATTAAATTACTTGAACTATGTTATCATCAATTTCTAATGTAGTAATTCTATATGTGTTGATGGATTGTGATCTATGGTCCTTGAGGGGCAAAGTATGAGAATTATGCATGATTATGAGATTTAGATATATGCTTTATGGACACTTTGAGAGTAAAGTGAATATGATGATGATCTAGTTGTTGGGTTGTTGGATGAGTATCCTCATGTTCACACTTATGTATGAATATGATATGATGTGAAATGTTTGTCACATATAGTGATTCTAAGGTTGGAACACTAGTCTCACCTATTGAATCCATGAGCTATAGTATGAATTATGTTGGATTCAGTGTCAAGACATTCTTCCATGAATATGAACTTAAGTAAAGACTTAATATGTGATCTATGGGAATTAATTCCTAGCACCGAGTGGATATGAATATAAGATGGAACTTTATACGATAGTTGAGTTCGGATTCCCTTGGGTTCCTTCTACCTTAGTTGAGTCCAGGTTTCTTGTAGCAGTCTCCTTATCCCATAACTATGTGCCCACATAGGTCTTTAGCTAGTGGATCCACCTAAGCTAAGAGTATGGTTCTACCTTAGGCAAGTAGAACAACCCTTTTTCGGTGTGGGGTAGACACCGGATTCCATGTTATCTCACATGGTCTATGTCGGTTAAGTCTTATTCCCACTAGTACATTAATATGAACAAGAATATGAATTATGAACTATGGCTACTCAATAATCTTTACTTAGTGTGGGTGGGATTATGGGATCTTAATAATGCATTGCACAAGTATGCTTTAAAGATAATTATGGTATGTTCCTATTATGATATGATGATCTATGAGTTGATTATGCTTATAACTTATACTTTTCCACTATCGTCAAAATGATGCTTTAAACTAGTAAATGGCATGCAATTAACTAAAATGTCCTTTTTAGCATGTTTTCATGATTTTATGCATAGCTATCATACTTAGTGCATTTTTGTACTAACCCATATTTTCCTACATTTTTCCTAAGTGTAGGGTCTGGTTCTTCAAGAGGTTATCATTTGATTCAAGCTTTGATTCGACTATTCTCCTTGCTTGTGGTGAGTCCTCATGATCTTTGGATGAGAAATTCACTTTGATTTTCATTTCCAAACAATGTTGTATAGACTATTCCCCTTTTCATTTGAACTATTGTAATGGATGGCTAATTGAGACAAGTCTAGACTTCCACTTTCCTTTATAAATATTTTTGGACTTAAATGCATTTTTACTCTTATTTTTCTAATGCTTTATGTTATGATATGCTAAGTGGCTTAAATGGTGCCTTTCGAGGTTCTATGTGCCTAGTTACGTCTAGGAGGTACCCTTGGGTCGTGACAAACTTGGTAATTAGAGCATCAGGTTTAGAATAATTCTAGGATGATGTCTCATAAGCCACGTCTAGTATAATCTTGTTCATGAGTGTGAAGAGTGTCACATTTATGAGTGAAAGGCAGTAAGATGTTTAGGAAAATACACTTCTTTCATTACTCTTAAGTCGTGCCTTAGAATTTAACTCTATTAAAGTCCCTCTCCTAATCCTTCTCTTATGTCTTCAGGATATGAATACACGAAGGGTTAATCTAGGAGAATGGAAGGTGGCAATGTGAATGAGGAAACTCTTGAAGGTAATTAAGCTTCTTCCCAAGATCCTCAATCTCTGGTTGATCCTTCGGCTATGTCAAATGAGGAGGTTAGATCAGTTTTTCAAATGTTAGCACGAGCTTTGGCGGCTCATGCCAATAGGGATGTTGTAGCTCAGGTCAATCCTAATGTGAATTTGGCCGCTTCAACGGTTAGGGATTTTGGTAGAATAAACCCTCCCAAATTTCATTACTCCAAAGTGGGAGAGGATCTTCAAGAATTTGTGGAAGAGGTTTATAAAATATTTGATGTCATGGTGGTGTATTCGGTAGATAAAGCGGAGTTAACCACTTACCAATTGAAGAGTGTGGCTCAAGTTTGGTATGCTCAATGGAAGAGAAATAGGTTGGTAGGAGCGGGTCCAATAGAGTGGAAAGTGTTCAAATCAGCGTTCCTTGATAGATTATTTCCCCTAGAGTTGAGGGAAGCTAAGGTGGAAGAATTCATTAACCTTAGGCAATGTAGCATGAGTTTCAAGGAGTATGCCTTGAAATTTACCCAACTATCCATGTATGCTTCATCAATGGTGGCGGATCCGAGGGATGAGATGAGTAGGTTTTTGATGGATGTGTCCAACTTGGTTGAAGAAAAATGTCATACAGCTCCATCATGACATGGATATCTCAAGGCTCATGGTATATGCTCAACAAATTAAGGAGTCAGAACTCAAGAAAAAGAATAGAGAGGCAAAAAGAGCTAGAATCAGTGATGGGAACTTCTCCAATGCTAAGTCCGATGGACAAGGTCGACCAAGGTTCAAACAAAGGTTCTCCAACCAAGGCTCCTCTAGTGCTCCAAGGGTCAACAAGGATAAGGTTTCCAACACTAAACCTCAAGGAGGTAATAGTGGTGGTTCTTATGTTTCTAGGCTAATTGTGCAAAATGTGGTAGAAAGCATGATACCAAGTGTCTTGTTGGTACAGCTAGCTGTTGTAGTTGTGGGAAGGTTGGCCACAATATGAGAGATTTGCCAATGCTCAAGGTTAAGGGAAGGGAAGATTAAAAAGCTCCTCCAAGCGGTTCCAACTCCAATGTTCAAAAGCAAAAGTGCTTTTATGCTCTTCCATCCCAAGGTGACCAAGAAAGCTCCCCAGATATAGTGAACGGTATGTTAAAAGTCTTTTCTATTGATGTATATGCCTTGTTAGATCCCGGTTCCACTTTGTCCTTTGTGACACTTTTTGTGTCCATGAAATTTGAAATACTCCCTGAAGTGTTAGTAGAACCTTTTTCGGTCTCTACCACGGTTGGTGACTCGGTGGTGGCAAAAAGAGTCTATAAGAGTTGTCCCATATCCTTGTCCCATAAATTTACCTTTATGGATTTGGTAGAGTTGGACATGTTAGACTTTGATGTGATTTTGGGTATGGATTGGTTGCATGCATGTTATGACTCTATAGATTGTAGGACTCGGGTGGTTAAGTTCCAATTTCCAAATGAGCCTATTTTAGAGTGAAAGGGGGGAAATTTTATCCCTAGAGGTCAATTTGTTTCTTGCCTTAATTCTAGGAAAATGATCTCCAAAGGGTGTATTTACCATATTGTAAGAATGATGGATGTTGAATCTGAAACCCCTTCTTTAGAGTTGGCTTCGGTAGTGAATGAGTTCCCAGAAGTTTTCCTCGATGATTTTACCGATATTTCTCCTGAGAGGGAAATAGATTTAGGTATTGACCTTTTACCAGATATACAACCTATCTCCATTCCTCCTTATAGAATGGCTCCGGCCGGGTTGAAAGAGTTGAAAGAGCAACTAAAAGATTTGCTAGATAAGGGTTTTATTCAACCGAGTATCTCTCCATGGGGTACGCTGGTATTGTTTGTTAGAAAGAAGGATGGGTCTCTTATAATGCGCATCGACTATTGTCAATTGAACAAAGTGATCATTAAGAACAAATATCCCTTTCCGAGAATCGATGACTTGTTTGATCAACTTCAAGGAGCTAGCTATTTCTCCAAAATTGACCTTTGTTCAGGTTATCACCAGTTAAGGGTGAGAGAGGTTGATATTCCAAAGATGACATTTAGGACCCGGTATGGTCACTATGAATTTGTGGTTATGTCATTTGGGTTGTAAAATATCCCGGCGACATTTATGGATTTGATGAATATAGTGTTTAGACAATACCTAGACATGCTTGTGACTGCATAGATCGATGATATTTTGATCTACTCAAGGAGTAAGAATGATCATATGGACCATTTGAGAATTGGGTTGCTAGTTCTTAAGGACCAACAACTTTTTGCAAAGTTTCACAAGTGTGAATTTTGGTTAAGGTTCGTACCTTTCCCTGGTCATATTGTGTCAAGCAAGGGTATTGAGGTAGATCCTAATAAGAGGGATGCGGTCAAGAGTTGGCCTAGACCTGTAACTCCTTCCGTCATTAGAAGCTTTTTGGGTTTGGACGGTTACTATAGGAGGTTTATTGAGGGGTTTTCCTCCATTGCTTCTCCATTGACAGTAATAGTTGTGGTTCTTATGTTGCTAGGCCTAATTGTGCAAAATGTGGTAAAAATCATGATAGCAAGTGTCTTGTTGGTACTGATGGGTGTTTTAATTGTGGGAAGGTTGGCCACAAGATGAGAGATTGTCCAATGCTCAAGGTTAAGGGAACGGAAGATAAACAAGCTCCTCCAAGTGGTTCCAACTCCAATGCTCATAAGCAAAACCGCTTTTATGCTCTTTAATCCCGAGGTGACCAAGATAGCTCTCCGGATGTTGTGAACAGTATGTTAAAAGTGTTCTCTATTGATGTATATGCCTTGTTAGATCCCAGTGCCACTTTGTCCTTTGTGACACCTTTTGTGGCCATGAAGTTTGAAATACTCCCCGAAGTGTTAGTACAACCTTTTTTGGTTTCAACCCCGGTCGGTGACTTGGTGGTAGCAAAGAGAGTCTATAGAAGTTGTCACATTTCCTTGTCCCATAGAGTTACTTTGGTGGATTTGGTAGAGTTAGACATGTTAGACTTTGATGTGATTTTAGGTATGGATTGGTTGCATGCATGTTATGCCTCTATAGATTGTAGGACTCGAGTGGTTAAATTCCAATTTCCAAATGATCCCATTTTAGAGTGGAAGGGGGGAAATTCTATCCCTAGAGGTCAATTTGGTTCTTGCCTTAAAGCTAGGAAAATGATCTCCAAAGGGTGCATTTACCATCTTGTTAGGGTAATGGATATTGAGTCTGAAACCCTTTCTCTAGAGTCGGTTCCGGTAGTGACTGAGTTTCTAGAAGTTTTCCCCGATGATTTACCCGGTATTTCTCCTGAGTGAGAGATAGATTTTGGCATTGATCTTTTACTGGATACGCAACCTATCTCCATTCCTCCTTATATAATGGCTCCGGCGGAGTTGAAAGAGCAATTAAGGGATTTGCTAGATAAAGGTTTTATCCGACCGAGTATCTCTCTGTGGGGTTCTCCGGTGTTGTTTGTTAGAAAGAAGGATGGGTCTCTTAGAATGTGCATTGATTATCATCAATTGAACAAAGTGACCTTTAAGAATAAATATACCCTTCTGAGAATTGATGACTTGTTTGACCAACTTCAAGGGGCTAGCTATTTCTCAAAAATTGACCTTCGTTCAGGTTATCACCAGTTAAGGGTGAGAGGGGTTGATATTCCCAAGACGTCCTTTAGGACCCCGTATGGTCACTATTAATTTGTGGTTATGTCATTTGGATTGACAAATGCCCCGGCGGCATTTATGGATTTGATGAATAGAGTGTTTAGGCATTACCTAGACATGTTTGTGATTGTGTTTATCGATGATATCTTGATCTACTCAAAGAGTGAGGGTGAACATGTGGACCATTTTAGGATTGTATTGCGAATTCTTAAGGACAAAAAACTTTTTGTAAGGTTTAGCAAGTGTGAATTTTGCTTAAGGTCCGTAGCTTTCCTTGTTCATATTGTGTCAAGCAAGGGTATTTAGGTAGATCCTAAGAAGACGGATGCGGTCAAGAGTTGACCTAGACCTCTAATTCCTTCCGACATTAGAAGTTTTTTGGGTTTGGCCTGTTACTATAGGAGGTTTGTTGAGGGTTTTCCTCCATTGCTTCTCCGTTGAAGACTTAGACTCAAAAGAGAGTTATGTTTGAGTGGTCAGAGGCTTGTGAGAAAAGTTTCCAAGAGTTGAAAGAAAGACTTACATCTGCTCCGGTGTTGACCTTACCGGAAGGTACGTATGGTTTTGTGGTATATTATGATGCCTCTAGAGTTGGATTGGGATGTGTCCTCATGGAAAATGGGAAAGTGATTGCCTATGCTTCGAGGCAACTTAAAGTACATGAGGAAAAGTATCGTACCCATAATCTTGAATTAGCGGCGGTAGTTTTTGCCTTGAAAATATGGAGGAATTAATTGTATGGAGTCCATGTGGATGGTTTAACCGATCACAAGAGTTTTCATTATGTGTTTAATCAAAAGGACTTGAATCTTCATCAACGAAGGTGGTTAGAACTTTTGAAGGATTATGATATGAGTTTCCTTTACCACCCCGGCAAAGGTAATGTTGTAGAGGATTCCCTTAGTAGATTGTCCATGGGTAGTGTGGCTCATGTAGAGGATGAAAATAAAGAATTGGTTCGTGAGGTGCATATATTGGCCCGACTAGGTGTCCAACTAGTGGATTCCACCAAGGGTGGTGTCATGGTCCATAATGGTTCTAAATCGTCCTTTGTAATGGATGAGAAGTCTAAACAAGGCCTTGATCCTATATTAGTTGAGTTGAAAGAGTCGGTACTCAAGAAGTCCGTTGAGGCTTTCTCCCAAGGGGAAGATGGGGTACTTACGTACCAAGGTCGATTATGTGTCACAACCCAGGGGTACCTCCTAGACGTAACATGGCATACTTGACCCCTTTCGGGGTCTTATACAAGCACTTAGCATATCATAACATAAGATAATAGAAAATACGGGAAAATTTAAAACTTCTTTTAAACCATACCATCGAAAATATTTTCATAAAGCAAACAGAAGTCTTTCTATACTATTTGTCTCAAACCATTTATTAAACTCTTGAATAAAATTCTTGGGACGCAGCCCATATAAAAGTTTAAAACATAAAGGAATGACATAAGGGAAACATAATGGGTTTGTCCTCGAAGCTACGAGGACTCACCAATTCTTCAACTCTTCTTGCACCTTAGAAACCTAGCCTCCAAAGCAACTCAATCTCCGAAACCCTACATTTGATTTGAATGTAGGAAATATGCGTTAGTACAAAATGTACCAAGTATGAAAGCTAGCATAACAACATAAGAGCATCTCAAAATGGTTAGTCAACATAAGATACAAGCATAAGAGACAATAACATGGTCATAGCATAATCTCCAACATAAGCATCATATAGTCATAAGTCAATATAAGACATAGTTAATGAGCATAGGAGATACATCATAATCATAATAATCCAAGTCTTCAACATAAGCATCATATAAGCATAGTTTTACTATACCATAATAGAACCATTCTCAAGTAACCTCAAAAGCATACATGTGCAAAGCAATAATAGCATCCCATAATACTACCCAAGCCAAGTATCCCTTTTTGGTCATCTTAATCATAGTCTATATACATGGTCAACTCTTAAGCTTTTCTACCATAAGGGAACCATACTTCTAGGTAACCTCAAAGCACACTTGTGCAATATATGAAAGGCATACAATACTACCCTTCACACTAAGCATAGCCTTGAAGTCAACCTAGTCAAACCCACCCTCCTTTGGCTTCATTATTATCTTAACTCTCATAACCAAGGGAATATATCTCCTTTAGTCAACTTATAACTAGGAAGGGAAACAATAGCACAATCATAACTCAAGACTTCTCTTTAATAACCCTAAGTCATACTTGTGCAATGCATGCATAGCATCCCATAATACTATTCATGCTAAGTACCACCTTTAGGTCCTCATACTAACATAACACTTCTTGGTTTGGAACATAGTTCCTCTCTTTTACTGTAGAACACTATGAAGTACACTCTTAAGAATATCTTAGTTCATTAATAGCTTGAACCCTATGAGATTCTATTTTTAGCATGTCTAGGTTCATTTTTAACATGGATCCTATGAGATACTTATTTAAGCATGTCTAATCCATTCATACTTTGAACACTACAAGATACTCACTTAAGTATGTCCAAGTTCCTTCTTCACATGGACCCTATGAGATACTACCTTAAGCATGTCTAAGTCCACTTGTACTTTTGAACACTATGAGGTACTTCATTAAGTAAGTCTTAGTTTGATTATGCTTTAGAACACTATGAGATGCTTCTCAAGCATGTCTTAGTTCATAGGATATGGAGATTGTACTAGGAAACTTGACTTAACTCATATGAAGGCTCCCATCTCATGAGACCTAACTTTGGGAAAACCCACACTCTACTACGTAAGAGTTCCTCCTTTAACTTGGATAGTCCTCACATCAACTAGGTGTGGTTCTCCTTTCTACCTGGAGCCCGGACCCTATCTTGTGTGACACTCCATCTCATCTTCAATATCCACTTGAGGCCAAGCATACACCCCAAGATTTACTTGTTAAGCCTTGCTTAACACTCATGTCTCATGGAAGGATGTCTTTGACAATCAATCCATGTTCAAGTGATTCTATCACTTTATACTTTCAAGCATTCATAAGGTAGGTTAGGTGAGTATAGGCCTTTCATCACAATTCTACCTATTAGACTTCTATTCTCTCTTAGACATTACTCTCAAAGCCTTAGCATCAATAGGTAATCACATTAGCTTCACCCTAAAGCCCTAGATATTATGATCACAAGCCTTACTCTCAAGGTTTCTTTCTTAATCTCTTCTTTATACCTAGATTTCAAGGTATTTTGATCACATCTTTCATTACTAGGTGATTCTAGTCACAATTGATCATAAAGGTTCAAATTTAACTTAACATTCCAAGATTCATCATATACAATAGAGTCTAGTTCAATTCATTATTATATGATCCTAACTTTTATCAATTACTATACATGACATTGATTTAGGAAGATCACCTTTGAACCTTCAACTTCACCTCTAATGGCATAAACCCACAAAGATCACATTCATCAAGTTAGATTAGGTTTTACCATAGAAATAATATGAAATCATCATAATATAATAATAGAATGATAATACAATCATAATTATGTATTATCCACTAGATTGGAATCATATCCAAACCTTACCCACAATGTAAGCACAACCCTAGCTAGAATTAGGTTTTTGACTTCACAATTGGGGGAAACTAAAGGGGGCTCCATGGGGGAAGAATCCATTGATGAATAATCTAAACATAACTCTTTCAAATGCCTAATCAATCTTGAATAAATGGTGAAAATCGACCTAAGTTACTGCCCTCTTTCCTTCTCTTCTCATTCTTCTTCTTCACTTCTAGAGAGAGGATTTTTGGCGAGTATTTTGGGGTCTTTAGATTAATGAGTTAATGACTTAGTTTTAGGGTCCTATTAATATTATATAGGTGGTTAATTAACTAACTACCAACCTACCTTAACCCCTACTTAATTACTAACTTAACCCCCAAACCCCTAACTAAAAACTAAAACCTTAAAACTGTGTTGACCTACGGATCCCCCACCCACGGACCGTGGGTAGGGTCACGGATCTGCTGCTACTTCATGGATGGAGTATGCACCATTTAAATTACAGGACTTGACCCACGACCCCCACCTATGGGGCGTGGGTCCACCTACGGTGGCGAAACGTATGTGACATTTGTTTTGACAGCTTTTAGTACTGTTTTGAGGTCCTCCTCAAGGACCCCTTGGGTGGTCCTTGGGGGGTCGTACCTTGAATCCCTAACCCTTGAACCCCTATTTTAAGTACGGGAATAATATTTACTAGTTTTAACCCTTATATAACACTCCAAAACTCTTACAAAAAGCTCTAAAACTCTCTAGTTCAACTTACTAGTTTCTGGGGTGTTACAGTATATGTTTTGTATGTTGATGGTTTGAGGGAGAAAATTTTAGAGGAAGTTCATATTTCTCAGTATTTTATTCATTCAGGAGCCACCAAGATGTACTGTGATCTACGGGAAGTCTATTGGTGGAACGGAATGAAAAGGGATTTGTGAGATTTGTAGCCAAATGTTCTAATTTTCAACAAGTTAATGTTGAGCATCAAAGTCCGGGAGGCTTGTCCCAAAATATAAGTATTCCCACTTGGAAGTGGGAAGATGTGAATATGGACTTTATTGTGGGTTCGCCTCGCACTCGAAGGCAACATGATTCTATTTGGGTCATTATAGATAGGATGACAAAATTAGCCCACTTCATTCCCATCAAGGTTTCTCATTCGGCGGAAGACTATGCCAAGTTGTATATAAGTGAGCTAGTGAAGTTACATGGGTTTCCTTTATCTATTATTTCGGATCGGAGTACTCAATTCACTTCACACTTTTGGAAGTTATTCCAAAAAGGGCTTGGTACTAAAGTGAAGCTTAGCACCGCTTTCCACCGTCAAACGGATAATCAAGAGGAACACACCATTCAGACCTTAGAGGACATATTGAGGGCTTGCGTGATAGATTTTAAAGGTAATTGGGATGATCACTTTCCCTTGATAGAGTTTGTCTACAATAATAGTTATCACTCTAGTATCGGTATGGCTCCCTTTGAAGCCTTGTATGGTAGGATATGTAGGTCATCGGTTGGTTGGTTTGAGTTAGGTGAAATTGCTCTTATTGGTCCCGAATCGATTTATGAGGCTATTGAGAAAGTTTGGCTTATTAGAGAGAGGTTGAGAACGCCTCAAAGTTGACAAAAATCTTATGCCGATGTTAGGAGCAGAGATCTAGAATTTGAAGTGAATGATTGGGTCTATTTGAAAATCTCACCCATGAAGGGTGTGATGAGATTTGGAAAGAAAGGGAAACTTAGTCCCCGGTATGTAGGCCCATATCAAATTTTGCTACGTATTGGAAAGGTTGTCTATAAGTTGGATTTTCCAAATGAGTTGGCTCCGGTTCATCCGGTATTTCATGTTTCCATACTTAAGAAGTGTATTGGAGATCTAACATCCATTGTTCTCTTAGAAGGATTGGGAGTTGATGAAAGCCTTGGAGATCCTAGACCAGAAAATTAAGAGATTGAGAAATAAGGAAATAGCTTCCGTGAAGGTTTTATGGAGAAATCATTTAGTTGAGGGTGCTACTTAGGAGGCCGAGGCCGATATGGAGTCTCGATATCCTCATCTCTTTCCTTCTACTCCAATTCAATCTTGAGGTAAGTAGTTCCTCTTGAGTTTTAGTGTTTTGGGAGTCATGTGTGTTATATGAGTTTTTCCATGATTTCCTTATGTTATGCATGTTCTTGATGATTTTCATGTTTAGTAGGAAAATGAGTTTTCATGATTTATGTTCCTCCTGTTGTTGTGCATTTAGTATGAGTTGCCCATTTAACTTCATAATATTAGTTGATGAACATGCTTTAGTATGCTTTTGAGAGTAATTGCATAATGGCTACATGATATTGTGTTGCACATAATATTAGTTGAAGAAGGTAGTACCTCCTATGTATATGAGAAATGTTGAATTTTCATGCATAATGGATTGGTAGATGTAGTTCCTACTTCCTTGTGTTTCATTGATTATGTTTTAGATGGAGTTGAAGTTTCCTCCATTGAATTGTGCATAATTTTGATGTTTTATGCATGATGACCTGCTAGTCTTGAGTCTTTACTTCCGAAAGGTGTCTAGATCGTCTTTCGAGGACGAATGTTCCCAAAGGGGAGATAATGTAACACTCCGGAAATTAGTAGACTAAAACTAGAGCTAAACGTGTGAGAGTTGGAGTCATGGAGGTGGACTAGGGCAAAGAAAAATGGGCAAGGGACAAGTAAAGAGGCCAAGGATGTCCATTTTGGCCAAGGCACTGCCCACCAAGACCAAGAGGGTCCTCACGACCCGTAGTGGGAACCACGAGTTGTAGTTCCACTCATGGATGTGGAGGCAGTAGCCTCCTTATGCTGCCTCAAAAGTGACCGCTTCACTGCTCGTGAAGCCTTAGACGGCTCGCTGGATAGGTTTTGCACTTGCCTTAGTGGAATGGCCATGGAGGATGGCTTGGCCCAGCCACTGCCTCAAGGTCCGTGGGAGGGACCATGGCTCGTGTCTTGCTCCACGGCTCATGGAGCCCCTCGTGAAGATGCCTTGGGCATGTGAGCTAAAGGCAATTGTTGCCATGCTACTGCCTCAAGACCATGGATGGGACCATGGCTCGTTTTCATGACCACGGCTCGTGGTCCCTGGCAGCTCACTTAAAGTGAGGGGCGTTTTGGGTAATACCTTTTTAAGTCCTATCAAAGTGAAGACATTTTTCCTTACTTTTATACACCTATATAAGTCTTTTTAAGTCAAAATACACCCATTCACCACATTATTTCCAAAACCCCCAAATCAAATCCCAAAAGTTCATCTTCTCTCAAAATTTCTATCTCTAGAACTCAAGAAAGAAGAAGGAGGAGGTTGGAAACTAGGGTTTCAAAGAGATAGGGTTTTATTATCAATTTCATGGGTTTTATTATCAATTTCATGGGTATTATTCACCAAGGTATGGTAGCTCTTCATCCATGGATAGTATTCATCCATGGAGACCCCTTTAAAAACCCCAATTTCAAAGCTAGAAATCCAAAAAGTTAGGGTTTGACTTCAGTCTCATGGATTCCTTTCAAATTCATTTTTAATGATTGGATTATGTTTTATTATGGATATATTAATGATTTTATATGGTGTTATCTTGAATTCCCCAAGAATCCATGAATACCCCTATTTTCCCAAATTAGATCTCAAAGTGTGGGTATTGATTGATGCAAGTAGAATATGATAGAATTATGCATCTAATAATTGAACTACTTGAATTATGTTATCATCCATGTCTAATGTAGTAATTCTAGGTGTGTTGATGGATTGTGATACATGGTCCTTGAAAGGCAAGATATAAGAATAATGCATGACTACGAGATTTATGAATATGCTTTATGAACACTTTGAGAGTAAAGTGACTATGATTATGATCTAGTTGTTGTGTTGTTGGATGACTACCCGTATGTGCACATTTATGTATGAATATGGTATGATGTGAGAGGTGTTCTTACAATATGATAATTCTAGGGTTGAAACGTCATTCTCACCCATTGAATTTATGAGCTATAGTATGAATTATGTTGGATTGAGTTTCAAGGCATTCTTCCATGAATATGAACATAAATCAAGACTTAAATATGTAATCTATGGGAATTAATGCTTAGCACCGAGTGGATATGAATATGAGATGGAAGCTTATACGATAGTTGAGTCCGGGTTCCCAATGGGTTCCTTCTACCTTAGTTGAGTCCGGGTTCCTAAGGTATGTATCTCATGAGATGGAAACCTTATACCATAGTTGAGTCCGGGTTTCTAGTGGCAATCTCCTTATCCCATAACTATGTGCCCACATAGGTCTTTAGTTAGTGGATCCACCTAAGCTAAGTGTATGGTTCTACCTTAGGCAAGTAGAACAACCCCTTTTGGGTATGGGGTAACACATTGGATTCCATGTTAGCTCACATGGTCTATGTCGGTTAATGCTTATTCCCACTAGCACATTAATATGAACAAGAATGTGAAATATGAACTACGGTTACTTAAGAAACTTACTTAGTATGGGTGGGATTATGGGATCTCACTCATGCATTGCACAAGTAAGCTTTGAGGGTATCTATGGTATGTTCTTTTTATGATATGATGATTTATGAGTTGATTATGCTTATGACTTATGCTTTTCCACTATCTTCAAAATGATGCTTTAAACTAGTAAATTGCATGCATTAAACTAAAATGTCCCTTTTAGCCTATTTTCATGACTTTATGCATGGCTATCATACTTAGTGCATTTTTGTACTAACCCATATTTTCCTACATTTTCCCAAGTGTAGGGTCCAGTTCTTAAAGCAAATATATTTTGGTTCAAGCTTGGATTCAACTATTCTCCTTGCTTGTGGTGAGTCCTCATGATTCGGGGATGGGAGTTTCACTTGAGTTTCATTTCTAGTATTTCATTTTCAAACGATGTTGTATGGGCTATGTCCCTTTTCATTTGAACTATTGTAATAGATGGCTAGTTGAGACAAGTCTAGACTTTCGCTTTCCTTTATAAATACTTTTTGGACTTAAATGCATTTTACTCTTCATTGTTCTAATGATTTATGTTATGATATGATAAGTGACTTAAATGGTTCCTGTCGAGGTTCTATGTGCCTTGTTACATCTAGGAGGTACCCCTAGGTCATGACAGACGAGGTTTGGTAAGGGGAGATTAGTCCCCATTTTGTAGGTCCGTATAATTTTTGGGAGGCCGAGGCCGATATGATGTTCCGATATCTTCATGTTTTTCCTTCTACTCCTACTCTAGCTTGAGATGATGAGCTCCTCATGGTTTTCCCTTGCTTTGAGTCATGTGTATTTTATGTGTCCCATGATCTCCTTAAGACATGCATGTTCATGAAAGTGTATGGTTTGAAAGAAAATAAATTATATGTTTGTTTGTTCCTCATGTTGTTGTGCATTAAGTATGAGTTTCCTACATGCTTAATGAGAAGAATTGTTGAACATGCTTTAGTTGTGCTTTTTAAGAGAAAATTGCATATTGGTTCAATGAGATTGTGTTGAGATTGTGTTGAGCTTGGAGAAGGAAGTTCCTCCTTAAAATATGAGAAATTTGAAACTTCATGCATATTGATTTGTTAGGAATAGTTTCATACTTTCCTTGAGGTGCATTGAGTATTTTTAGTCTAGAATGATGTTTCCTCCTTCGTTTTGTGCATTGTTTGGATGTTGCTTGCATGATGGGCTTCTAGTCAAGAGTCATGTCCTTTAAGAGATGCCTAAAATGTCATTCCAGGATGAATGTTCCCAAGGGGGAGATAATGTAACACCCCATAGTTTAGTAGGCCTACTAGGGCTATGTTTGAGGGCTACAAGTCAAGACTAGAAGGCATGATCCAAGGCAAAGGGGCAAAAGCCAAGGCTGCCCCAAGCTGCCAAAGCACTGCCCATGACCACGAGAGCCTTCACAGCTCATGGTGGCCACCACGACTTGTGGTGCCACCTCTGGTGGTGAGGTAGTAGCTCACCAAGGCTTCCCCAATGTTCGTTCACCTTTACGAGCCACTTCACGGCTAGTGGTGAAGACCACAGCTCGTGGGAAGGCTTGTGGTGATGCCTTCACTTCTTGCTGGCCAAGCTACTGGTCCAAGGACTATGGCCAGTGGTGAGGACCACGGCTCATGGTGCCTCTTGTGAGGCCTAGAAGTAGGCTTCCAAGTGAGGGCTAAAATGGGAAATTCCAGTTTAAGTTAGTATTAAGTGAGGTCTCATGTCAGTTAAGGCTATATCCCAATCACAACAAGACTAATGATGAACTAAGACATGCTTGAAGAAGTATCTCATAGTGTTCAAATACAAGGAACTTAGACATGCTTGAAAAAACATCTCATAGTGTTCATAATAATAATGAACTAAGATGTGCTTACAGAAGTATCTCAAAGTGTTCAATAAATTGACGAACTAAGATGTGCTTAAGGAAGTACCTCATAGTGTTCAAAAGTTTTAAAAGATGATGAACATGAATGATGGCCTAAAGTGGTTTACTTAGCATGGGTGAGATTTTTGGGGTCTTATTCATGCCTTGCACAAGTATGCCTTGAGCTTATTCTCTTGTGTTATGCTGAGTTTTGTATTAACTATGATTATGAATATGTTGTTATCTCTTATGCATGTTTAACTTTGTAAATTGCATGCTTTCAAATGAAATGTTCCTTTTAGTATGTTTTAAAGGTTTTATGCATAGTTATCATACTTAGTGCATTTTTGTACTAACGAATACTTTTTCCTACATTGTTCCCAAATGTAGGGTCCGGCAGTCATGGTCAATTTCGTGGCTAAGTGTTGATCTTGAGATTCCGAACTTTGGTGAGTCCTCGTGCTTCGAGGACGGAGTTGTTGTTTTAGTTTCCTTTCTTTCATGTATTTCTACTTTTGTACATGATGTATGGGATAGGCCCAATTTCATTCAAGGTTGCAATAGATGGCTACATTGAGACAAGTCTAGACTTCCGCTTTCTTTTATGAAAAACTTTTTAAGACTTGAAATGTTTTTACTCTTATTGTTCCATTTCTTATGTTATTAGGACTAAGTGGCTTGTATGGAGTCCTTTGGGGTTCTATACGCCTTGTTACATCTAGAGATACCCCTGGGTCATGACAAACTTGGTAATCAGAGCCACTTAAATTGGATGAGGGTTGAGCCCTACGATGAGTATCTCCATCATTTATAGTAACCGAAGGGCAATCCCTTATTTTATGATCCATTTTACCACACCCGAAACAAGCATTTGAGCCTGCTAGATACTTCCCTTCATGATTTCTCCCATATTTAGTACAAGTAGGCATCGGAGGCCTATTACCATCTCCGTGCGGTTTTGGGTTAGACACATTCTCATTCCTTGGCCTCGGAGGAGCATTTGTAGAACCTTGCACGGAGAACCTTTGCCGTAATCTAAAACGACCCCGTCCACCAGACCTAGCATGTGAATAGTTGCCATCATATACTCTAGCCCTTTTTACATTTCTAGATCTTTCCTTGAGATTTTCTTCCTCAATTTGTTGGGCATCCACCCTAAGGAGATAAATGTACATGTCATGAAAAAGAATAGTAGTGCGGCACTCTTTGACTACCATGTCAGACAAACCCGACACAAACTTACTCATATTGGCCCTACGATCCACCACAATGGAAGGAGCATACTTGGATAGTTGAGTGAACCTCAAAGCGTATTCCCTTACACACATATTCCTTGCATAAAGTTGATGAACTCAAGTACCTTGGTCTCTCTCATCTCTTGCGGGAAGAGTCAATCAAGAAATGTACTTCTGAACCTTTCCCTTTCTATGGGACCCGCTTCCACCGGCCTTGCCTCTTTCCACTGATTGAACCAAATCTGAGCAACCCCCTTGAGTGGGTAAGCGGTTAGTTATGCCTTCTCTACCGGACTCAAACCCATAATAGCAAGTACTTTGTAGAGCTCGTCAATAAACTCTTGAGGTTTTCCTCAACTTTGGAGCCGTAAAATTCAGGAGGGGTACCCACACTTGGGTTCAAGGGGACTACCACCTCTCTATTAGCTTGTTCCATCACAGCTTGAGCCAACACTTGGAATACTGATCTAAACTCCGCATTGCTCACATTCTCATTCAACGAGTCAATCGGAGCATGAGGAGAAGCTTGGGGAGAAACATGAGGAGGAACCTCTTGCTCAACATTGCCTTCCTCCAACCTTCTACATTAGCCCTTCTAGTAGTCATATCCTGAAAACCATCGGGCATGGGTTAGGAGAAATACTTATAGAGTTAAGCTCTGTGGAACGACTTAGAGAAGTGAAGAAGTGAAGTTTCCTAAACATCTAATAGCCGCTTATTCATAAATGTGTCGCGTTTCACACTCATGAACAAGACTCTACTAGACGTGGTTTGAGACATCCTAAAACCATTCTAAACCTTGTGCTCTGATTACCAAGTTGTTCACGACCCACGGGTACCCCCTAGATGTAACAAGGCGTATAAAACCTCGAGAGGCCTCATACAAGCCACTTATCATATCATAACATAAAGTAATAGAAATGGTGCGGAAATGTAAAACTTTTCAATACAATCAAAGTCTTTTATAAAATGAACAGAAATCTAATAACATTGTCTCAAACCATCTAACATAAGAATATAAATCTTGGGATGCAACCCATACAATAGTTCAACAAGAAAAGAAAGACATAAAAGATATAGGGTAATCCAATCCTCGAACACAATGAGGACTCACCAAAGCTTCACTTCCTTGTTCCCTAACAAACTAGCCACGAGTGTGTGAATCAGGAGTGCAGGACCGTACATTTGATAAGAATGTAGGCAAGAGTATGTGTTAGTATAATCATGTACTAAATATGATGGCTAGCATAGATAACATACCATAAACATTAGTCAACATAATACATAAGGCATAAACATAAACAATACATAATAAGCATCATAATGGAAGAGGAATACTCCCTTAAGTAACCTTACTTAACCTTACTTAACCTTAGCCAAGACTTAGGTCATACGACTCTAGTCAAGCCTACATCATGGAAGGCATATCTAGAAACACTCCAAGTCAAACAACTTCATAATATAATCACATTAGTCATACTTACTTTTAAATACATGGAGATTCACCTCAATGCCTATTTCATAAAGGCTAATGGGTATTCTCCTCTTGTCTTACTTTTAGATTGCGGGTACTCGCCTCCACAATCACATCATATGACACGGGTACTCACCTCCACATCATTTCATAAGGATCATGGGTACTCACCTCCATGTCCATTCATCATAATAAGAACGTGGGGACTCACCTCTTGTTCAGTTCTGAGGAGTATAGGAAATTACCTCATATCCTGACATATGGAGGTCAAGGGTAATCGCCTCTAGCCTCATCATTTATTAAGAATTTTGGTCCAGATTCATTTTAGGTGAGAAATCCTTTCAATCTAGAATCATTCATGTGAGTAAACCTTTCACATTCATTCAATCATGTTTATCAATTCAATATGGGAAGTATCCCTTCCACATCATAACATCAATCGATCAACAATTAATAGTCTAGGCTTTAATCTCAACGCACTACATCTTATGAACATCATCTATGCTTTAATTTCAAGTAATTAACATCATATTCATAATATATGCTTCAATCTAAGCAATTCTAATCATAAATCATAAATCCTATAAGGAGATATCTAACCCATAGAGTTTCCCTCACATGGCATCAAACCCAACATATCAATTCAACCCTAAAATCATAGGATAGGCATGGGTACATGTAATTTCATCCTAAATACATGCAATTCTATCAATTCAATCATAACAATCACAATCCACTCAATTGGATCAATATTCATCATAACCCACAACAATGAAAGAAACCCAAACTAGAATTTGGGAAATTCTTCTTCAAATTGTGGAATTCTAAGGGACCCATGGGAGGAAGGATCCCATGGATGAAAAGCCATCATACCTTAGTCACAAAGCCTACCAAAAGCTTGAAGATTAGAGACTTGAACTTGACCTAGCTTTCTCTTCTTCCTTCTTATTCTTCCTTCTAGAGAGAGAATATTTTAGAGGAGTTTTGGGAATTCTTTTGGTGGGTTTGAGAGAATGACTTAATTGGTGGATTTTGGGCGTTAAAATACTTATATAGATGGTCTAGATTTAGGCAAAAATGACACCACTTCCATTTAACTAAAACCGAAAAAGACCCTTGAGTCCTAAAATGATTTCCTAGACTTGACCCACGAGACCACGACCGACGGACCGTGGATCAATGATCAGACATCTATTTTCTGAGGGCTCGACCTACGGACCTCCGACCATGGACTGTGGTTTGACTGATGGTTCGTTGGTTAGGCCGTGGTCCTGAAGTTTGACAGATTGTTGTCTAACCAACCACGGACCCCTTCCTACGGTCCATGGATCAGTCCACGAGCAGTGGATGGCTGGCCGTGGGTGGCACCTCTAATTCCCTAAAAGCTGATATTTTACCTCTTTTGAATCTTGGGTGTTACATCTTCCTTCTTTGAAAAGGTACAGGGGCATCACTATCAACAAGCCCATTGTGGCTCCTCGCCCACAACAAATAACTTTGCGCTCTTTTACGCATTGAGTGAGCAACCTAAAAAGGTGGTTTCCCAAAAAATAACGGACATAAGGTCCAAAATTGGTACAGGCCTCTTCTATTGAGCACCAACTTCAAGAGTTCTCCCAAAAATCACTCCAAGAGCCCTTAATAGACTGATGGCTATTGGAGAATGTACTATTCTTTAGGAGAGATGACTCTCCATTGATGGTGTTTTGAGAGACTACCCGACGATCTGGGACACAATTCAGTTCCATAAGTTTCATGGGATCACAAGACTTTGTAATCCATATGTCCCATCTTAGGTGCAGGAATTATGCACGTATTATGCTCAGGCCTTATTAAAGAAGAGTAAGGGCATAGTTTGGAAGCCCTTGGATGAGGTTGAAGCTTTTGGTAAGAAGGTACAATGACATGAAGGTGCAATCAGCATAGCCCAAGGAACTATATCAAAAGGATAGCTAGAACCACTGATATGCGACATTTCTCCACCTTAGATGGCTGACGGTGCGAGAATAGAAAAAAAGGTTCTAAATGTTGGATCCTGGTACTGGTTTGGGTTCATCGATAATAATATCACGCATTCGCAGAATGAATCCATCCTTCGGCATCGCAAGGATGTGTTAGTGTGTACCATCATTGCCTGAGAGCATATTAAGATGGTGCCAATTATTGTTCATGATATTCTATTGAGGGCCCGATAGGAGCAACCATCACTTTTTTTCCCAACCCTTATCAGATAATTAGGTGAAGACACTACATTTCACTTTTGGGGGAAGATCAATGTGTGGATCACCGCGGCCTCCTCTAATGAAATTTGGAGGATTGAGGTCGATTACCTATGGGACAACACCACTCGAAGGAAGCTGCCACCACCAAAAAATACGCCAATGGTTGATCCTGCTACTCTAGATTTTAAGGCCCCTATATCCGCTCTTTCCATGGAGCCGTAAGGTATACACATGCCTCCCTATGTACTTTGCACTTCTACTTCCACTTCTACTGATAATGATGTACATACCTCTGTTGCTATCTCCTTTTTCCCATGACCCATACCATGATATATCAAATTAGCAATCTTGCCCGGTTTGCAGATGTAAGGGCGATGAGGGTTGAAGAAAATTTTCCCAAGGTTCTTGAGCGGGATATTGAGAGAGTTGTAGCTACATTTAGATATAGATTGACTCAGTGTGAGGCTTCTATTGAGTTGCATGGTTTGAGTTTTAATAAACTCAATCCTATATGAGAAGCCTGGGAGAAGGCCAAGGGTAGTTCAGAGGCGATAGATACTATGAGGGTTAAGATTGACACCTTGAGGGATATTGTGGACAAACAAAGGTCTACAGATATATCGATGTTGTGGGGTGAGGTTCCCCTACCTGATGTGCCAGTGTCTATGACCCCAACTATGCTTTGCATTGATTATCATCCTTAGAGTGTGTAGCCGAGTTGGGATGTGAAGGGATTTGTTGATGTTGGTGTTGATGATGATATGAGAGAGAATGATAGGGATAGTGTTGATTTGGTTGAGAAGACTGATAAGGATGAGTTGAGGAGAGAAGAGGATGAGAAGACGATTGTTGTTACAATGATAGAGTTATAGTACATAAAGGAGATGATGGTCCATGCGACATTAGAGAGGTCTCTTTAGGATACCTTCGTGGGCACTAGTGGAGCCTTGATACGCCAAAATTTACACATCAATTAAAGAGCATAAAGTGGTTGTTGTCAACTATAGAACCCAACAAGGTAGGGGTCGAATCTCATAGGGAATAAGGCGAGAACTAAGCCATTTTGGTTTATTTGACTATTAGGTACTTATTTCTGAAACAAAATGGGAAATAGGGGATGTCTTGGGAATCAGTTAAAAGACAATTCGTAACAAGTAACACTTGATAATAACACTTAGTTTAATATAATTATAGGGAATTAACAAGCATTGTGCTCACCTAAACGTTTTGGCCATTCATCGGGTAAATTATAAAACTAAACTCCACAATGCTTAGCATACCGGTTTATTAATCATAACTTCAATTAATTATCTCTCAACCACATCTATTATATGTCACTTTCATTCTCTTAAATGAAAAGTGTTTATATCAATTCAATGATAATAACTCAAGTATTTAATCTTGCTACAACATTAACTATTAAATGAGTTCCAATTGCCAAATTTCATCATTAACTTTTTTCCTAGGTTTTACACTATTTTACTCAAACTAGTCAAGCCTAGGGCAAGACCAAATGTTTGCAACCATTAGAAAAAATTTTGAATGAAAGAGTTAATGAGATATACATTTACAATGCAGAGTTCAGTCCATAAATGATTAATGAAATAAGAACGATAATTGCATTCATTCGAGAAAAGTAACAATTTACAAGATATGAAAACAATCAACAATAATGATTTCCATTAACTCTGAATATCTTCTCCAAAACTTAGCCAAGAGAAGTCATTTTTCAATAATAATTTCGAAGCTCAAAACTTGATAATCAGATTAAATCCTAAAAAATATTTATAACTCTCAAAAATATCAAATTAAAAGACAAAAGTGCAATTCCTGAAGTATGTCTAATGAAGGCCTTGATGGCCTGTCATAGAGGTTACGGTCCGTTAGGGTGGACGTTAATATTTTTTGTTGTTCGTGCGACGCCAGTGATGACGACTCATCAAGGGGTTGACGGCTCGTCACAGTCATTGTCAAAGTTGTCTGACACACTAGAGCCTCCTGCATGTTTTACGAGGCAATTGATGGTCAGTCAAAGGTCTGATGGCCTGTCAGTGCTGTCATTATGGTTTTTCTTCTAGCACTTAGCTCCATTTCAGTATTCCTTTTGTCTTGGCACATTTGTTGACTAACATAGTGTTAAACTATCAAAATAAAATTGTTTATTACTTAAGATCTCACAAATATCCTTAGTAAAAGCAATAGATATGCCGTCAAATACCGACATATCTACACCCTCAACTTAGCATACTTGCTTGTCCTTAAGAAACACATAGACACATGGACTACCAACATTCACAAAAGTGTACTCATACATGTATATGCATATCATTTAATGCTTCAACTCAAAAGAATCTCAGACTGACATCTGGGTATCAACAAGCAACAGTGCATTACTAAAGCCATTACCACGAATAAATCCCTATCATTCTAATGACAAGATCTTATTTGTGAGGGATAAAACAAAACAATCACGCTCAGAACAAATTCAAACAATGTATACATAATCCATAGGCTTTCCCTTATTAGCTTCGCTTTGATCTTACAGACAATTGGTCTAGGATCACATCAGGACTCTTTTCGATTTTAACATAGGCTCAAGCTAAAGGTGGCATTCTTGTGGCTGTAGTGACTATGCCCTCCTTGTTACCGACTTTTCTTCTCTCCTCCTTCAAACCATTCTTATTTCTCCCCCCCCCCTTTTTTTGTAACCTAGTTTTCCAACCTATCAAAGGTAGCTCTTTTTGTTTTATCTCTTTTTTCATTTTTTCTTATATGAACCACATTCATCATGATTCGGCATGGTACTTACCCATCTTTATTTATACCCTATTTTTTCTTTCTATATCTACTTATATTAGCAACCCTAAACTTAGGAATTTATCCAAGCAAAGGTACACGATGTCCAAGGAGGGACCAGGGTAAAATAAAAGACTTTGAAGAAGTTAATAGGAAAGCTTAACAGGCTAGCAACAAGCATGTTAGCATTCCGGCTTGAACTTTAGGATCAAGGGAGTTCTTAATTCATTTGGTTGGTCTTATAGGCAGAGTGGGATAATTTTAATAACGACCTACAATCGTTTCCTAACTCAATGTCTTTCAATAAGTGCATCATGTCACTAATATGTCCTCGAACATATGGAATAAAAAGAAAGAATACTCGATGTTACCAGGAGCTCGAGGAATAATTTGCATAGACAATATTTTCTTCCCCAAGTACACTCATTCTCATGACCACACATCAGGATCAACTACCAAGAACTGAAATTCCAAACAAAAATTTTAAAATCTGCAAACAAGGGGTGATTACCAAGCCACAGCCTAACACATGATCCAAACCTGAACCAAAACTGTCTAAACCACAAAACACCCATTGAGACAAATCATTTTCGCAAATAACCACAAGAAATTTAGAACTAATGCCTGTTAAAATCAAGAGTGAAGCCAGAACGAACCACCGAACACTCATAATGCGCAAAACTAACGCTGATCATAGTAAAAAGTCATCCTCTTAACAAAATCCTCCCACGAGCCTTAAAAACAAAAATTAATCTTTAGACAACAGGTATTCATCATGGAAGGTTCCAACTAATCTAATCCAAGGAAAAAGATAATCAAGTAACCACCTAGTGACGATACACCCAAGCATACCGAATCTGTAATGACACTTTCGGAATGTTGCAATAGTAGCCCTGATTGTAGTCAACTCCTGAAAACAAAAGAATTAGGAAAAACGACCCTCAAAGTCAATCACACAAAACTGAAACAAGTCCTGAACAACAAGATAAATACCAAGATTTTGAAAAAACTGTAATTCCTCATGATAGATATCATAGAAGCACTATCAACAAGGTTTTCACATATAGTTAGAACTAGTATACCCTAACTGCCCAATATTCTCCTTTTGCTCACTCAAAATACTCTCTCTCTAGTATACACAGTTAACACTTCTCCAGTTATCTAATTCCTACCTATTTAACTTCTCTGAAACGACCCAAGGTACACCCTAGACGTGACATGGCATACAAGACCGGGAAAAGCCCCATACAAGCCACTTAGCCTACATCATACAAGATAATAGAGTATAAAATATTTAAAAGACAGTTTTAATATATACAAGTTTTATAGAGAAAAGTTGAAGTCTAAACATCGTCTCAAAGCCATCTAGTACATAAGAGTTTATTGGGACGCAGCACGTACATCAAGTCCCAAAATTGAAAGTAAAGACAAAAGGGAAATCGAGCTCGATCTTCGGAATATGAGGACTTACCACAACTTGGAATCTCTTTAACAACCTCTTGGTACACCCTAGACGTGACATGGCATACAAGACCGGGAAAAGCCCCATACAAGCCACTTAGCCTACATCATACAAGATAATAGAGTATAAAATATTTAAAAGACAGTTTTAATATATACAAGTTTTATAGAGAAAAGCTGAAGTCTAAACATCGTCTCAAAGCCATCTAGTACATAATAGTTTATTGGGACGCAGCACGTACATCAAGTCCCAAAATTGAAAGTAAAGACAAAAGGGAAATCGAGCTCGATCTTCGGAATATGAGGACTTACCACAACTTGGAATCTCTTTAACAACCTCTTGCCACGAAACTAAGAACCCTGAATGTTAGACCCTACATTTGAGGAAATGTAGGCAAGAGTATGCATTAGTACAAAAATACACTAAGTATGATATCCATGCATAAAAGTATGAAATCATGCTAAAATGGACATTTTGATGATATGCAAAGACCAAGTCAAACATAGGATAAGAAGGTCAGAAACATAAAATGAATTCATGATCAATGAAAGCAAACTTGTCTTTGAACACATGTGAGATACTTCTTTGTTGTAACCTTAGTTCATTATTATTGCGAAATTAGCCTTAACCGACATAAAGACCATGTGAACTATAACATGATCCCCCGGTGTCTCCTACACCGGAAAGCATTGTCCTACTTTCCAAGGTAGAACCATGAATCTAAGCTAAAGTGGATCCACTAGCTAATGTCTATATAGACAACCATCCTATGGGGGCACATAGGTAAGGGATAAGGATATTTCTTTTAGAAACCCAACCTCAACACGGAAAGTGCTTCCATCTCAATATCCACTTGGTGCTAAGCATAAATCCCACGGTGTAGTTATTAATTTTAACTTGTCTCATGATCCATGGAAAGTCATAATTAAGTAACCAATCCAAGCTAAAATCATATTATCACCCATGGAAAGGTGCAACTAAGCAACCAATCCAAGCTAGAGACATCATAGGATAGCTCCTTAGACCATGCGTGAGAAAACCTTTTACCGTCCATGATCTTTTCATAATAGCTTTTAAGGCCCACATTCATTCACTTTATGCTAGACATGACCTACTAATACTAAAGGAAATAGCTTTGAAATTGTGGCCTATAAACATTGATCACATATCCGGGTACCATTCTAGTTAAGACCTAATTTAGGAAAATAGCCTGAAAATTATTGAGGGCAAATCTAGATGTCATTCATGTCATGTGGCCAAGCTTCATAGAACATATAGAAATCACATCTATAAGATTTCTTGAGTCATAAATATACCTTTATGAACATGTAATCTTTTCAATAATTCATAAGCTTCATCATATTTTCAAAGTCAAAGCATCTTCAATTTCATAACATCAATCTCATCAAAAGGACATGCATATTTTCATAAATTCATCTTTCATAGTTCAAGACCCACATTACGTCGATAGATAAAAGCCAGAGGTAAAGCTCTCAATGCACGATAGCAAATTAGGTAAAGTTCTCAGCGCACGATAGCAAGTGTCATGACCCAGGGGTACCCTCTAGATGTAACATGGCGTATAGAACAATAAGAGTAAAAACACATTTCATGTCTAAAACTTTCATAGAAGGAAAGCGGAAGTCTAGACTCTAAGTCTCAACATAGCCATCTATCAAAATAAGAAAGGGACACAGCCCATAATACAACATATTCTGAAAAGGAAATACAAGAAATGAACTTCAATGAGATAACATTTGTCCTCGAATCATGAGGACTCACCAAAAATCTAGGAGAATAATCAAATCCACGCTTTAGCCACAACGATGATCACCTAGAGAACCGTACCCTACACTTGGGGGAAAATATAGGAAAAGTAGGCATTAGTACAACATGCACTAAGTATGATAGCCATGCATAAAAACATTGAAAACATGCTAAAAGTCATCCCAATTACCTTTAAAATATATCACGCATTCCCTCAATATGTCCTCTAAGGTCTGAATAATGTGTTCCGCTTGACCATCCGTTTGAGGGTGAAAAGCGGTGTAAAGCTTCACCTTAGTACCAAGCCCTTTTTTGGAATGACTTCCAAAAGTGAGAAGTAAATTGAGTACCCCAATCCAAAATAATAGATAAATGGACCCATGTAACTTCACTATCTCTCTTATATACAACTTGGCATAGTCTTCCACCGAATGAGAAACCTTGACGGGAATAAAGTAGGCTGATTTTGTCATCCGGTCTATAATGACCCAAATAGAATCATGTTGCCTTCGGGTGCAAGGCAAACCCACAATAAAGTACATATTCACATCTTCCCACTTCAAAGTGGGGATACTTATATTTTGGGACAAGCCTCCAGGTCTTTGATGCTCAACCTTAACTAGTTGACAATTAGGACATTTGGCTACAAATCCCGCAATATCTTTCTTCATGTTGTTCCACCAATAGGCTTCCCATAGATCACAGACATCTTGGTGGCCTCTCAGATGAATAGAATACCGAGAACTATGATCTTCCTCTAAAATTTTCTCCCTCAAACCATCAACATTCGGAACACATAACCGTCCTTGGTACCTTAGCACCCCATCTCCCCCTTGGGAGAAAGCCTCAACGAACTTTGTGAGTACCGACTCTTTCAACTCAACTAATAAAGGGTCAAGATCTTGTTTAGACTTCACATCCATCACAAAGGAAGATTCGGAGCCATTATGGACCATGACACCACCCTTGGTGGAATCCATTAGACACCTAGTCGGGCCAATTTATGCACCTTACTAACCAATTCTTTCTTTTCATCCTCTACATGAGCTACACTACTCATGTACAATCTACTAAGTGCGTCCGGTACAACATGAGCTTTGTCGGGGGTGATAAAGGATACTCATGTCATAATCCTTTAATACTCTAACCACCTTCATTGACGAAGATTCAAGTCCTTTTGACTAAAAACATATTGAAGGCTCTTGTGATCGGTGAAGACATCCACATGGACCCCATATAATTAATGCCTCCATATTTTCAAAGCAAACACAACCGCCGCTAATTCAAGATCATGGGTCGGATAATTCTTTTCATAGGCTTTAAGTTGTCTTGAAGAATAGGCAATCACCTTATCATTTTGCATGAGCACACATCCAAACCCCATTCTAGAGGTAACACAATATACCACAAAACCATTTGTACCCTCCAGTAAGGTCAACACCGGAGCGGAAGTAAGTCTATCCTTTAACTCTTGGAAACTTTTGTCACAAGCTTTCGACCACACAAACTTAGCTTTCTTTTGAGTCAAAGCCGTCAAAGGAGAAGCAATGAAGGAAAATCCCTCAACAAACCTTCTATAGTAACCGGCAAAACCCATAAAGCTTCTAATGTCGAAACGAGATAGAGGTTTAGGTGAACTCTTGACCGCATCCATCTTCTTAGGATCTACCTCAATACCCTTTCTTGACACAAAATTACCGAGGAAAGCTACGGATCTCAACCAAAATTCACATTTGCTAAACTTTGCAAAAAGTTGGTGGTCTTTAAGAACTTACAACACAATTTTCAAATGGTCTACATGATCATTCTCACTTTTTGAATAGATCAAAATATCATCGATGAACACAATCACAAACATGTCTAGGTATTGCCTAAACACTCTATTCATTAGGTCCATAGATGTCGTCGGGGAATTAGTTAAGTCAAAAGACATCACAAGGAATTCATACTACCCATACCTTGTTTGGAAAGTCTTCTTGGGTATATCATCTCCTCTCACCCTTAATTGGTGATACCACGAACGAAGGCCAATTTTTGCAAAGTAACTAGCCCCTTGAAGTTGATCAAACAAGTCATCAATTCTCGGAAGGGGGTATTTATTCTTTATGGTCACTTTATTCAATTGAAAATAATTGATGCACATTCTAAGAAACCCATCCTTCTTTCTAACAAACAACATCGGAGCACCCCAAGGAGAGATACTCGATCGGATGAAGCCCTTATCTAATAAATCCTTTAGTTTCTCTTTCAACTCTTTCAACTCGGCCGAAGCCATTCTATAAGAAGGAATGGAGATAGGTTGCGTATCTGGAAAAAGGTCAATACCAAAATTTATTTCCCGCTTGGGAGGAATATCGGGAAAATCATCGGGGAAAACTTCTAGGAACTCATTCACTACCGGAACCGACTCTAGAGAAGGGATTTTGGACTCAACATACATCACCCTAAAAAGATGGTAAATACACCCTTTGGAGATCATTTTCCTAGATTTAAGGGAATAGACAAATTGTCCTCTAGGTATCGAATTTCCCATCTTGCACTCTAAAATAGGCTCATTTAGGATTAGGAACTTAACCACCCGAGTCCTACAATCTATAGAGGCATAAATCCATACCCAAAATCACATCAAAGTCTAACATGTCTAATTCTACTAAATCCACCAAAGTAACTCTATGGGACAAGGAAATAGGACAACTTCTATACACCCTCTTAGCCACCACTGAATCACCAACTGGGGTAGAGACCAAAAATGGTTATACTAACACTTCGGGGAGTATATCAAATTTCATGGCCACAAAAGGTGGAACAAAGGACAAAGTAGCACCAGGATCCAACAAGGCATATACATCAATAGAAAAAACTTTTAACATACCGGTCAGAACATTCGGGGAGCTCTCTTGGTCATTTTGGGATTGAAGAGCATAAAAGTGGTTTTTCTTTTGGGCATTGAAGTTTGAACTGCTTGGAGGAGTTTGCTTGCCTTCTCTCCCCGTGGCTATGAGTTTTGGACAATTTTTCAATTGATGACAGCACAACCATAACAAACACCCGTGCCGGCTAGGCACTTACCATCATGTCTCTTCCCACATTTGGCACAAATAGGTTTGGCCATAGAGGGTCCATTATCATTACCTACTTGAGATTTTAGGTTGGAAACCCTATCATTGTCGCCCCTTGGATCACTAGAGGATCCTTGGTTGGAAAACCTTTGTTTGAACCTTGGTTGACCTTGTCCATCCGACCTAGCTTTGGAGAAGTTCCCATCACTGGTTCTAGCTCTTTTCACCACTCTATTATTTTTCTTGAGTTTTGACTCCTCACTTTGTTGGGCATGCACCATGATACGTGAAATATCCATACTTGGGATAATTATGGCCGAACGGCATTCATTGACTACCATGTTGGACACCCCCATCACAAACTTATTCACCTTAGCCCTCGAATCTACCACTATGGTTGGAGCATACTTGGATAGTTGGGTGAAATTTAGAGCATACTCTTTCACACTCATACCTCCTTGACGAAGGTTAATGAACTCTTGCTTCTTTAGTTACCTCAACTCTAGGGGGAATAATCTAACAAAAAATTCTTATTTAAATGATTCCCATTTTACCGGGCCCACTCCTATGGGTCTTTCACCCTTCCACTATTCATACCAAACTTGAGCCACATCTTTCAATTAGTAGGAGGCTAACTCTGCCTTATTTTATGGAGACACTCCCATAATGTCAAGCACTTTAAAAACCTCATCAATAAACCTTTGGGGATCCTCTTCCACTTTGGAGCCATGAAATTCGGGAGGATTCATTCTAGCAAAATCCCTAACCCTTGAAGCGGCCGAATTCACATTAGTATTGACCAGACCTATAACTTCACTATTGACTTGAGCCGTCACGACTTGAGCTAACATTTGAATAGTAGACCTAAACTCCGCATGGGTCACATTCTCAACCAGGGGATCAACGGGAGCTTGGTAAGCTTGATTAGCTTGAGGAGGAGCTCTTTCATTCACATTGTCACCCTCCATTCTTCTTGTGTTAGCCCTTCGTGTATTCATATTCTAAAGACACAAGAGAAGGATTAAGAGAGGGACTTTATAGATTTAAACTCTAAGGCACGACTTAAGAGTAATGAAAGAAGTGAGGTTTCCTAAACATCTTATAGCCTCTCATTCATAAATGTGGTGCGCTTTACACTCATGAACAAGACTCTACTAGACGTGGCTTATGAGACATCATGCTAGAATCATTCTAAACCTGGTACTCTGATACCAAGTTTGTCATGACCCAGGAGTACCCCTAGATGTGACACGGCGTACAAGACTCCGAAGAGCCTCATACAAGCCTCTTAGCATATCATAACATAGGCATAGAACAATAAAGCGTAAAACAAAAACAATTCAGGTCCAAAAGTTTCATATAGAAAAATGGAAGTTTAGACTTGTCTCAATTAGCCATCTATTACAATACTTGAATCAAAGATAGGGACACAGCCCATACTACAAAATCCAAAAGTCAAATACAAGAATGAAACTACTAAATGACAATATCCATCCTCGAACCATAAGGACTCACCAACAAGTAAGGAGAATGATCAATTCCAAGATCTAGCCACAATGAGGACAGTCTTGAGAACTGGACCCTACACTTGGGGAAAATGTAGGAAAATATGGGCTAGTACAAAAATGCACTAAGTATGATAGCCATGCATAAAAACCTTGAAGACATGCTAAAAAGGACATTTTAGTTGAATGCATGCAATTTAGTAAGTTAAAGGATCATTTTGAAGATAATGAAAAGGCATAAGTCATAAGCATATTCATTAGATAGATCATCATAGCATAAGAGGACCATACCATAAGTACCCTCAAAGCATACTTGTGCAATGCATGAATAAGATCACATAATCCCACCCATGCCTAAGTAAAGCTTCTTGAGTAACCATAGTTCAAAATTCATGTTCTTGTTCATAGTGGGGATAAGCCTTAACCGACATAGACCATGTGAGCTTAACATGGAATCCGGTGTTACCCACACCGAAAAGGGTTGTCCTACTTGCCTAAGGTAAGACCATGGTTGGTTAGATTTATGTGGATCTACTAGCTAAATATCCTACGGGGGAACGTAGTTTATGGGATATGGAGATTGTTACTAGAAACCCAGCCTTACTTAACGGGGGAGCTTCCATCTCATGAGATTGCTTCTAGAAATCCAGTCTTACTTAACGGGAGAGATTTCATCTCATATTCAATATCCACTCGGTGCTCAGCATTTATCCTATGGAGTACTTATTAAGTCATAACTTGTTTCATTAATATTGATCATTAGATCATGCATGAGAATAACCTTTCACCATCCATGTCTACATGTAACATTAGATTCAATTAGGTGAGAAAGCCTTTCAACCTAAAATCTTCATTATGTGAGAAAACCCTGTCACATCATGTTCAAATTCATACATAAGTGTGTACATGAGGATAATCATCCAACAACTAGATCATAATCATATTCACTTTACTCTCAAAGTGTTCTAAAAGCATATACATAATCATGCATAATTATAATACTTTGCCCTTCAAGGACCTTAGATCACATTCAATCAACACATGAAGAATTACTACATTAGACATTGATAATAACATAAATCAAATGATCAATTCACTACATTCACAATTCTATAATATTCTACTTGCATCAATCAATACCCACACTTTGAGATCCAATTTGGGAAAATAGGTGAATTCATGGATTCTTGGGGAATTCAACATAAAACCATATAAAATCATCAATTTATCCATAATACAACATTATTCAATCATTAAAAATGAATTTGAAAGGAATCCATGAGATTAAAGTCAAACCCTAACTTTTGGGATTTCTAGCTTTGAAATTGAGGGTTTTGGAGGGGCTCCATGGATGAAAATTATCCATGGATGAAGGACTACCATACCTTAGCTTTGATTCTCCAAATAAATTGAGTGAACATCCTTCTTTTTCAAACCCTAGCTTGACTTTCTTCTTCTTTTTTCTAGGAGTTCTGGAGAGAGTTTTGGGGGAAAATTGGTTTTGATTTGAGAGTTTGGAATTATGATAAAGATGACTAAATTTAGGGGTCTTAAATCTATATATAGTTAGTCTAAATTAATACAAAATGACGTCACTTAATAATTAAATAAAAATGGAAAACCCCAAAGTACCCTTAACTAACTCATAAAAATGGTTCCAGGTCACCACCCACAACCCCCTCATAGACGGACCATGGTTGGACCCATGGCCTGTGCTGTTGAAGCGTGGGTCAGGGTCTGAGACCTGATTCTGCAAGTTCTATCGATGGCCCCTCACCCACGAGGAATGGGGGGCCTACGGGGCATTAGTGGCCCCTCGTGGGTCACTTCCCAGACATATTTTTGGTGCATTCCTCAAGGACCCATGGTTGGTCCTTAGGGTTTGAACCTTGACGTTCTAACACGAAAACATTTATTTTAAGGTATGGGGAGGTACATTTCAAGGCTTTAACCCTAACGTCAAGCTCTAGTTTAGCCTACTAGTTTCTGGAGTATGACAAGCATCCAGAATTTAAAGAAGTACTACAGACCACTTGGGGACAACATAATCCAGATTGTACAATGAAACACCTATGGTATAAACTCAAGAGGGTGAAGACACAAATTAAGAATATAAATGCATACATAGATTCTTACAAGCAAAAACTCAGTTTGGCAAGGGAGAAATTAGAAATTATACAAGGGTAAATCCAAGGGCAATTATTTTCATAGATATTGTTTGACCAGGAGAAACAGTTATCGATAGAAGTCCAGAAATGGGAAAAAATTGAAGATCAAGTGATGAGGCAGAAGGCTAGAGATACCTGAATAGAACATGGAGATACAAATACACAATATTTACATGCCCAATGGAAAATCAGAACTCGCTATAGTACAATCACTTCAATTCACACTGAGGCTGGTATAAAGTTTATTGAACCAAGGCAGATTGAAGATGAGTTCATCTCTATTTTTAAAGGTTTAATGGGAACCAGAGAAGATAGAGTGCCATGTCTAAATACTCTGGTAGTCAAAACTGGAGTGTGCCTAAATGTGTAGCAACAAAGAATACTCATTCAGGAGGTGACTGATGCTGAAATATTTGAGTCAATAAAGGCAATGCCTAAGGATAAGGCTCTAGGGGTAGATGGGTTCCCTATATAATTCTTCACTAAGAATTGGGAGGTGGTTCACAAAGTGGTTTTCCAGGCAGTAAAGCAGTTCTTTAAAACTGGTAGACTATTTTATGTTATTAACACTACCGCTGTCACTTTGATACCTAAGATTCTTTCTCCTACTAAGGTTAAAGACTTTAGACTTATAGCATGCTGCACTAGCTTGTACAAAATCATCTCTAAAGTGATAACTAGGAGACTCAAGATTGTTATACCTGGCTTAGTGGGACATTCACAATCAGCTTTTGTTGAAGGCAGAAGCATTGTGGATAACATATTATTTAGTCATGAGATTTTTATAAGTTATACCATAAAATGATCTCCCCTAGATGTGTTCACAAGGTTGATTTGAGGAAGGCTTATGATACATTAAAATGGAGTTACTTAGAGAAATTGTTGATTGATATGGGTTCCCTTCTAAATTCATCAACTGGATCATGGTGTTGTGTCCACTGTCTCATATTCATTGTTGATAAATGGAGGATTCACTAAGCCTTTCCCTGCAAAAAGAGGCATCAGGCAAGGAGACCCTATGTTTCCTTACCTATTTGTCTTTGCCATGGAGTACTTAGGTAGAGAATTGAATCAGTTGACTACCAATGGATATTTTAATTTCCATCCTAGGTGCAGAAAGCTGGGAAGCACTCATATATGCTTTGTTGATGATCTTCTAATGTATTGCAGGGCTGATGTAGTCTGCATGGTGCATTTCTAAAGTTTTCAGAAGCTTCTGGTTTGCAGGAAAACACAAACAAGAGTGCTTTATACATTGCTGGTGTGGCTGACCATACAAGGTAGGAACTCTTAGATGAACTAGGCTATGTGTTGGGCACACTACCATTTAGGTACTTAGGTGTACCATTGGAAACTAAAAAGCTAAATATAAATGCCTACTTACGCTTAATTGAGAAGATAACACAAGAGTTACTTGTTGATCAGCAAAGTTGTTATCTTATGCTGGTAGGATACATTTGATAAAAGCTGTGTTATTTGGGGTTCAAACTTATTGGGCTCAGGTGTTCATTATTCCCGAGAAGGTCATGAAGACAATTGAACAGATTTGTAGAACCTTCATATGGATAGGAGAAACAAAAACTTTGAGGAAAGCACCAGTCTCATGGGAAACCATATGCTTACTAGCTACTGCATGTGGACTAAATGTCATGAATCTATGAAAATGGAATGTAGCTGCAATTCTGAAACTTCTATGGAATGTATCAAGGAAAAGGGATTGCCTTTGGATACAATGGATTCATAGATATTACATAAAACAAAGAGATATAGAGACCATCCAAATACCCAAGAATGCATCTTGGGTGGTGAGGAAAATTTTGACATCAAGGAATCAAATCCAACAGCAACAACAAGGAACATGATCAATCCACGCACTGTTGGAGCAAGCTCAACATGAAGGTAAATTTTCAATTCAGAAGATGTACATTTAAATCCTACCAACTTATCCTAGAGTTGAATGGAGACATCTCACCTTGCACTCAAATATATCCAAGACATAAATTCAACCTATGGTTGGCTGTCCATAGAAGATTAGCTATTGTTGAAAGATGCAAAAATATGGCATTGTTGTACCACCAGATTGTGTATTCTGTGGGCAGGGTCTGGAATCTTTCACACATTTATAATTTGAATGTCATATTATAAGGGGTTTGTGGAGTCGAGTATGCGCTTGGGAGTGACATAAACAACAGATTCAAGACTGGAATATTGAGGTTACATGGGCTTGCAAGTTAGTAAAGAGAAAACAAGGAGTAGATGAGATTACTAGTTGTGCATTTGCCATGGTGATTTACTTGATATGGAAAGAAAGGAACTCAAGAATATTTAAACAAAAGCCTTTACATGTTGACACACTGATCAAAGATATGGTGTTACACTTGCACATCAGAGAGTGGAATTCAGGAAAATGGTGAGATACCTTGCAGGACATTCCTCGATTTCCTTAGATGCTTACTGATAGTATTGTTTTTTTTCTTAAGGTGTGTATTTCCTAGGCTTCATATATGTATTGTTATTAGTGAACCTAGAGAATTGGTGCAGGAGAGATAGTTTGTCCATAACGGTCATAACTATATTGGAAATATTTGGTTGTCAATGAAATGTCGCTTAACCAAAAAAAGAGATATTTTACTTCCCAGAAATATTTTTTCCCTTTTTATTCCTCTTCTTCTTCTACATTTCAATTTAATTGTTGAAAAAAAATTTCAATGTCGAATTCTTCTCGATAGGCTTCTATTTTGTCTTAAGAGAAATGGAAATATTAGAAGATTATTGAAAAGTAAAGAGTGAAAATGTTGCTTACATATTTTTAACCATATTATGGTAATTACAACTTCCTCCCAACATCATACTTACAATTCAAAAAATAAATTGATAATACAAATTTTGAAAATTAAATGCAAGTACACTAATAATGAAATTACTTTAGTTATTTCTTCATATCAACGTAACAATAATCCTCCAAATCTGTCTTATAATTATTTAAAATTTCAATGATACATATCTTAATAGACATACATGATGCATGATATAGTAAAAAAGAATTAATTGAACAGAGAAGAACATAAAAGTAATTAATACTGAATCTCCGAAAATTGGTGTCTTCTAAAAATCTGCTAGCCTGCCAAAAAATAATGACAAATAGTAAAAGAAAAAATAATAAGTGAAAATTACCAATAAGAGAAGATAATACCGCAATGATTTATTTGAGTTAGGCTTTCTGTTTTATAATTTTTGTGGGAAGCCTATATATCGTGTACCTGAATCCTTAATAGATGCAATTCGACTACTTCGTAATAAGAAAAGATTGTTTAATTTTCATAAATAAAATTCTAACCATATATAAAAACCTTCATCAATGAAACAATGAAAGAGAAGTAAGTTTTATTTTCATGGCATAGAGTGTAAAAAAACATCCTTTGTCATGACCTAGGGGGTACCCCTAGATGTAACATGGCGTACAAGACCCCGAGAGGCCTCGTACAAGCCACTTAGCTTTCATAAATAATATAGTAGAAATGAACGGAAATTTAAAACATTTTCAACCCAATCAAAGTTTTATATCAAAAGCGGAAGTTTATTACAGTTTGTCTCAAAACCATCGAAAACATGAATATGTTGGGACACAGCCCATACAACAATGTTCACAAACTAGAATAAAAGAACATATGGAAATGTGGTCAATCCTCGAATGGTATGAGGACTCACCAATCTTCAGGTCTCTATTCTACTAAGATCCTAGCCACGAGGATGAGAATTGATATCGTCAGACCCTACATTTGGATAAGAAATGTAGGCAAGAGTATGTGTTAGTACAAAGATGCACTAAATATGATAACTTACATAAACAACATAAACATAAACATTAGACAGCATAAGTCATAAAGCATAATCGATGCACATAATAAATCATCATAACATAGGAGGAATACTTCTTGAAGTAACCTCACTTCATCCTTACTCATCATGGAAGGCAATTCAAGCAACAATCCAAGCTAATCATTCATCATAGCATTTTACATCTTTAGCTTACTTTTAAAGACTTGAAGAATCGCCTATTTGCCTAACTTATAAAGGCTCATGGGTATTCGCCTCTTACCTTACATAAAGAATCATGGATACTCGCCTCTAGTCCAAATTACATTAGGATCATGGGTACTCACCTCTAGTACAACATCATATGACATGGGTATTCCCTCATGTCTTTCTATGAGGAATCGTGGGTACTCGCCTCTTGTTCAACTTCATGGAATAAAGGTAGTCGCATCTTATTCAATATGGGTACTCACCTCATATTATATCTTAATTTAGAGGTCAAGGGTAATCGCCTCTAGTCTTATCAATTTTGTAATCTTTTATCTTAGATTCATTTTAGGTGAGCAAGCCTTTCAATCTAGAATCATTCAATGTGATAAAGTCTTTCACATTCATATAGTCATAAAGGAAATCATGTGGGAATAATTCATTCCACAACAATCACATCAACAATCAACAATAATACATGAGCTTTACTCTCAAAGCTATTCATATCATAATTCATCATATATATGCCTCAATCTCAAATTAATTCTAATCATAAATCACCATATATACTTCAATCTCAAGCAATTCGTAATGCATCTTATCAATCCCATAAGAATACATCTAAACCCATAATTTCTCCTTTTATAGCATAAAACTCATTTACATCAACTTCATCTAAAAAGCATGGGTTAGGCATGGGTACATGGAATTCATCATAATATCATAGAATCCACTCAATTCATACATAAATACTCATGATTCACTCAATTGAATCAACATATAAAAAGACCCTCAACTTAGAAGAAAACCCTAACTTCATTTGGGAAATTTCTACTTTTTAATTGGGGAATCTTGGGGGCTCAGTGGATGAAAAGATTTCATGAATGAAAAGTCATCATACCTTAATAACAAATCCCACAAACGCTTGAGGAATGGAGACTTTAACTTGACCCTAGCTTCAACTTTTTCTTCTTCTTCTTCAATTTCTAGAGAGAGAAATATTTTGGAGAGGAGCCCGATTTCTTTTGGTGAGTTTGAGAGAATGACTTGAATGAGTGAGTTTTGGGGTTAAAATAGCTTATATATAGGGGTCCTATGGGTAGAATGACTTAGCTTTGATTTAATTAAAACCGGAAAAGACCCAAAAGCTCTTAAACTTTAAAACTTCCCAACCCACCTACGACTTCACTGACGGATCGTGGACTGACCAACGGTCCATCCTGGTCAATTGTTAGTAACTTCAGAGATTTTTGGGTCGACCTACGGTTCCCTAGCCACGAGTCGTGGACCCATTGACGGTTCTTGGGTCCTGGTCGTGGTTCCTGCCCTTCACAATATTCTTGGTGCCCATCAACGAACCCACTTACGGTCTGTGGTCCCATCCACGGGCCGTGGTTGGCCTTTGTGGGATGACACCTTGAATTTCTAACATGCTATCGCCATCTCCCGAGTATGAGATGTTTCATTATCTCCCCCTTGGGAACATTCGTTCTCGAATGAGATTCAAGACATCATAAAGAAAGTAGGAACCTATCCTAACAACCCATCATGCATGCAATCAGATCAATGCACATAACCAAGGAGGAAACCTCAACTCCAAGCTAAATCATATTCATATCTTCATATCATGAAGCTCATATGAAACTCACACTCAAATTAATATATCCAATGAGGAAACATCAACTCCAATCTAAACATACTCAATGAGCCATAAGAAAGGTAGGAACTAGACCTAGCAATCCAATATGCATGAAATTTCAAAATTACTCATATTCAAAGAGGAACTACCATCTCTAAGCTAAAAGCATGATCAATATCATCTCATGGAGCCTATATGCAATTCATACTTAAAAGCATAGCTAAAGCATGTTCAATATCATCTCATGAAGTCAATGGGAAAAAACATGAGGAAAATCAATCATGTAAACTCATTTTCTTTCAAAATACAAGTTTTTCATGAATATGCATAAAATAAGGAAATCATGGGAATCTAACACACATGACACCAAAATAAAGAGTGAACCATGAAGAACTCATTACCTCAAGCTAGAGTAGGAGTAGAATGAAAAATATGAGGATATCAGAACATCATATCAACCTTGGCCTCCCAAGTAGCACCCTCAACTAAATGATTCCTCCATAACACTTTCACAGAAACAACTTCTTTATTCCTCAACTTCTTGACTTGCCGGTCTAAAATCTCAACCGGAACTTCCTCATAAATAAGATTTTAATCAACTCCCAAACCTTCTAAGGGAAATATAGATGTCGCATATCCAACATATTTCTTTAACATGGAGACACGGGAAACCGGATGCACCGATGCCAACTCATTAGGCAATTCAACTTCATAAGAAACCTTACCAGCACGTCTCAAAATTTGATATGGGCCTACAAAATGGGAATTAAGCTTCCCTTTCGTACCAAACTTCATTACACCCTTCATGGGTGAGATTTTCAAGTAGACCCAATCATGCACATCATATTTAATCTCTCTACTTCTAATATCTGCATATGACTTTTGTCGACTTTGGGCCGTTCTCAACTTCTCTCTAATGAGTCAAACTTTTTCTATAGCCTCATGTACCAATTTGGGACCTATTAGGGCTACTTCACCCACCTCATTCTAGCCTATAGGAGATATACATCTCCTACCATACAATACTTCATAAGGAGCCATACCAATACTTCAGTGCTAGCTATTGTTATAGGCAAATTCAATCAAAGGAAAATGGTCATCCAAATTTCCATTGAAGTCAATCAAACAAGATCTTAACATGTCTTCCAAAGTTTGGATAGTACGCTCTACTTGCCCATCGGATTAGGGATGAAAGGTCGTGCTAAGCTTAACACGAGTACCAAGGCCCTTTTGGAAAGATTTCCAAAAATAGAGAAGTGAATTGAGTACCTCTATCAGAGATAATGGACAGGGACACTCCATGCAACCTTACCATTTCCCTCAAATACAACTTAGCATAGTCTTCCGTCATATAAGAAATCTTGACGGGAATGAAGTGGGCCGACTTCATCATTCGGTCTACTATAACCCAAATCGAATCATATTGTCACCGAGTACGTGGCAACCCTACTATAAAGTCCATATTCAAATCTTCCCACTTCCATATAGGAATACTAATGTCTTGGGACAAACCTCCCAATTTTTTATGCTCAATTTTCACTTGTTGGCAATTAGGACATTTAGCCACAAACTCCGCAATATCCTTCTTCATACCTTTCCACCAATAGATCTCCCGCAAGTCACGGTACATCTTTGTGTCTCCCGGGTGAATGGAATACCGAGAACTATGGGCTTCTAACAAGATCCATTCCCTCAAGTCATCAACATTAGGAACACCCAAACGACCTTGATGTCTAAGTAAACCATCTCCCCCTTGGGAGAAAACCGCTACGGAATTTTTAAGCACTGCTTCTTTCAATTCAACTAAGCTCGGATCAAGAAATTACTTGGATTTCACATCCGTCACAAAAGATGATTCTGAGCCATTGTGAACCATAACACCACTCTTGGTAGAGTCTACTAACTGAACTCCCAACCAGGCCAGTCTATGAAAATTTCGAACCAACTATTTTCGATCATCATCAATATAAGAAACACTACCCATAGATAACCAACTAAGAGCATCCGCCACCACATTTGCCTTACCAGGGTGATAGAGAACACTCATATCATAATATTTCAATAACTCAAGCCACCTTCTTTGGCGAATATTTAGATCTTTTAGGTTAAACACATATTGCAAACTCTTATTGTCGGTAAAAACATCAGCATGAACACAATACAAATAATGCCTCCAAATCTTTAAGGCAAAAACAACCGCCGCTAATTCAAAATCATAGGTGGGATAATTCTTCTCATAGATCTTAAGTTGCCTTGAAGCATAAACCTTCCCATTTTGCATAATCACACATCCTAACCCAATTCTAGAGGCATCACAATAAACCACAAAACCATATGTTCCTTCCGGTAAAGTCAACACCGGAGCGGAGGTAAGTCTATCTTTCAACTCTTGTAAACTCTTCTCACAAGCTCCGGACCATATGAACTTAGCTTTCTTTTGAGTTAATGTTGTCAATGGAGAGGTAATTGTAGAAAATCCCTCAACAAATCTTCTATAGTAACCAGCCAAACTAAAGAAGCTTTTAATATCCGAAGGTGATAAAGGTAGGCCAACTCTTGACCGCATCCGTCCTAATAGGATCTACCTCAATACCCTTACTTGAAACAATGTGACCTAGAAAAGTCACGGACTTTATCCAAAACCCACATTTGTTAAACTTTGCAAAGAGTTGTCGTTCCTTAATGATTTACAAAACAATCCTCAAATGATTAATGTGATCATCCTCGCTTCTTGAATAAATCAATATATCATCAATGAACACAATTACGAACATGTCAAGGTATTGTCTAAACACCCTATTCACCAAATCCATAAATATCACCGGAGCATTAGTCAAACCAAAGGACATCACCAAAGACTCAAAATGACCATATCGAGTTCTAAAAGCCATTTTCAGAATATATTCTTCTTTCACCCTCAATTGATGATAACCCGACCGGAGGTCAATCTTAGAAAAGTAACTCGCTCCTTGAATTTGGTCAAACAAATCATCTATTCTTGAAAGAGGATACTTATTCTTAAATGAAGCCTTGTTTAATTGACGTTAGTATATACACATTTGGAGAGAACCATCCTTCTTTCTAACAAACAAAACTGCAGCACCCAATGGGGATATACTTGGTCGGATGAAACCCTTATCCAACAAATATTTTAATTGCTCTTTCAGTTCTTAAAGTTCTATCGGAGTCGTTCTATAAGGAGGAATAGATATAGGTTGCGTATCTAGGAGAAGGTAAATATCGAAGTCTATTTCCCTTTTGGGAGTAATACCGGGTAGATCATCTGGGAACACTTTCGAAAACTCATTCACAACGGGGGACCAGCTCAAGAATAGGGGTTTAAGAATCCACATCCCTTACACTAACTAGATGGTAAATGCAACCCTTAGAAATCATCTTCCTAGCTTTAAGATAGGAAACAAACTGACCCTTAGGCATAGAATTTCCACCCTTCCACTCTAGGATAAGCTCATTCGGAAATTGAAACTTGACAACACGGGTTCTATAGTCAATAGAAGCATAACAAGAGTGCAACCAATCCATACCTCGGATAACATCAAAATCTAGCATATCAAGCTTTACCAAGTCAACAAGAGTAACTCTATGGGATAAGGAGATGGGACATCTTCTATAGACCCTCTTAGCCACAACAGAATCACCAACATGGGTAAAGATAGAAAAGGGATCTAAATACATATCTGGGATAACATCAAATCTCATATCCACATATGGCATCACAAAAGACAAGGTAGCACCGAGATCAAGTAAAGCATAAACATCAATTTGGAAAACTTTCAACATATCGGTAATCACATCGGGAGAACCCTCTTGTTCACCACAAGTCTGGAGTGCATAGAACTTGTTTTGCTTAGGAGCATTCGAACCGAACCTCTTGGACCGGATGAAGGATAGGTTTGATCCCTACGACGACTATCTCCTTCATTCTTAGGAATTGAAGGACAATTCTTTATCATGTGGTCCGTCTTACCACAACCAAAGAAAGCATTAGAACCAGCTAGACATTTTCCCTCATGCTTCCTTCCACACTTAGCACAAGTAGGCAATAGAGACCCATTACCATTACCTCCTTGAGGATTAGGGTTAGACACCCTCTCATTGTTGAATCTAGGCGGAGCATTAGAAGTATCTTGCCCAGAAAACCTTTGTCAAAACCTTGAATGACCACGTCCACCGAACCTAGAGTATGAAGAATTACCATCATCCGTTATTTCCCTCTTAAGTTCGCAAGACTTCTCCTTAAGATTTTCCTCTTCAATCTTTTGGGCATGCACCATGAGACGAGAGATGTCCATGTCATAGACAAGTATAGAAGTACGGCATTCTTTCACAACAAATTTGAACACTCCTGAAACAAACTCGCTCATCTTAGCCCTAGGGTCTTCCACTATAGAAGGAGCATACTTTGACAATTGAGTGAACCTCAAAGCATATTCTTTAACACTCATGTTCCCTTGTCGGATATTAATAAACTCAAGAACCTTGGCCTATCTCCTCTCAAGAGGAAAGAACCTATCAAGAAAAGCAGCTTTGAACCTTTTCCATTCTATGGGACCCACTTCTTCCGGTCTTGTTTCCTTCCATTGGTTGAACCAAATTTGAGCAACAACTTTAAGTTGATAAGCGGCCAATTCCGCCTTATCTACCAGAGTCACTCCCATAATAGCCAACACCTTGTAGACCTCATTGATGAACTCTTAAGGATCTTTCTCAACCTTAGAGCCATAGATTCTAGAGGATTCATCCTAGTGAAGTCCCTCACTCTAGATATCGTCATACCCACATTTGGATTCATGGGGACCACAACCTCTCTATTGGCTTGGGTTGTCATGGCTTGAGACAATACTTGAAAAGTCATCCTAAAATCCGCATTCGTCACTTGATTGGCCAAAGGGTCAACCCGAGCTTGAGGAGGAGCTGCTTGACCCGCAATGTCTCCCTCATTCCTTCTAGCAAATGCCCTTCCAATAGTCATATCCTGTAAACCATCCGGTAAGAATTTGGAGAGAGACTTTATAGAGTTAGACTCTATCTCATGACTTAGTGGGAAGTAAGAAGTGAAGTTTCCTAAACATCTTGTAGCCTCTTATTCATAAATGTGGTGGGCTTCACACTTATGAACAATACTCTACTTGACGTGGTTTAGAAACATCCTAGAACCATTCTAAACCTTGTGCTCTGATTACCAAGTTTTTCACAACCATGGGTACCCCCTAGATATAACATGTCGTACAAGACCCCGAGAGGCCTCATACATGCCACTTAGCTTTCATAAACAAGATAGTAAAACATTTTCAACCCAATCAATTTTTTATATAAAAAGCAGAAGTCTATTACACTTTGTCTCAAAACAATTTAAAACATGAATATCTTGGGACATAGCACATACAACAATGTTTACAAACTAGAATAAAAGAACATAGGAAAATAGTGGCCAATCCTCGAATGCTATGAGGACTCACCAATCTCCAGGTCTTGCATCTACTAAGATCCTAGCCACGGGGATGAGAATTGATATCGCCGGACCCTACATTTAGATAAGATATGTAGGCAAGAGTGTGTGTTAGTACAAAGATGTACTAAATATGATAGCTTGCATAAACAACATAAACATAAACATTAGATAACATAAGTCATAAAGCATAATCGATGCACATACTAAATCATCATAACATAGAAGGAATACTTCTTGAAGTAACCTCAATTCATCCTTACTCATCATGGAAGGAAATTCAAGAAACAATCCAAGCTAGTCATTCATCATAGCATTTTACATCTTTAGCTTAATTTTAAAGACTTGAAGAATCGCCTATTTTCCTAACTTATAAAGGCTCATGGGTATTCGCCTCTTGCCTTACATAAAAGATCATGGGTACTCTCCTCTAGTCCAACTTACATTAGGATCATGGGTACTCGCCTCTAGTCCAACATCATATGATATGGGTATTCACCTCTTGTCTTTCTATGAGGAATCATGGGTACTCGCCTCTTTTTCAACTTCATGGAATAAGGGTAGTCACCTCTTATTCAATATGGGTACTCGCCTCATATTATATCTTAATTTAGAGGTCAAGGGTAATCGCCTCTAGCCTCATCAATTTCGTAATCTTTTAATTTAGATTCATTTTAGGTGAGCAAGCTTTTCAACCTAGAATCATTTAATGTGAGAAAGCCTTTCACATTCATACATTCATAAAGAAAATCATGTGGGAATAATCCCTTCCACAACAATCACATCAACAATCAACAATAATGCATGAGCTTCACTCTCAAAGCTATTCATGTCATAATTCATCATATGTGTTTAAATCTCAAAGCAATTCTAATCATAAATCATCATACATACTTCAATGTCAAGCAATTCGTAATGTATGTTATCAATCCTATAAGAATACATCTAAACCCATAATTTCTCCTTTCATAGCATAAAATCCATTTACATCAACTTCATCTAAAAAGCATGGGTTAGGCATGGGTACATGAAATTCATCATAATATCATAGAATCCACTCATTTCATGCATGAATATTCATAATTCAGTCAATTGAATCAACATATAAAAAGACCCTCAACTTAGAAGAAAACCCTAACTCAATTTGGGAAATTCTACTTTTTAATTGGGGAATCTTGGTGTCACGACCTAGGGGTACCCCCTAGATGTAACATGGGGTACAAGACCCCAGAGGCCTCATATAAGCTACTTATCATATCATAAAATAAAGTAATATCAAATGAGTGGAAATTTAAAACATGTTCAACACAATCAAAGTATTTATAAAATGTAGCAGAAGTCTAATACACGTTGTCTCAAACCATCTAAAACAATATAATCCTTTGGACACAGCCCATACAATAATGTTCAACACATGAAATGAAAGACATAAAGGAAATGGTGATCAAATCCTCGAATGCTATGAGGACTCACCAATCTTCAAATCTCACTCTACTATGATCTTATCTACGGGGATGAGAATTTGTCATTGTAACACCTCGGGTATTTACTGTTATCCTTTGTCTCATATAAAAGGGATGCCTTCCTAAAAATACTTATGAAAAAAAAAAAAAATTGGTATAAGATATATTTGCATAAGTATTTATTTAATAAGATTTTTATAAATTAATAATATTTTAATAGAGATAGTAAGTATAGTTATGTCAAGAAATTACTATTATATGAGGTAGGTTCTATTGAAAATAATTTTCTATTAATTGTAGCGTATTTAAAAAGTTATATATATTTTATCACGAACCTATGCAATATCCGAATAATTTTAAAATGGGATAAACTTAATTTGAGTGTGGTAACCTCCACTTTCCACGTGGAAGTAGAGGAAAGTGTGTAGCAACGTTTCCAATCAAGGTGGCTGTCACTTACCCACTATAATAAGATTAAATATATTATAAAGTTATTAATTACTTTTAGTGATATGTGATATTATATATTTATGCATAATAAATACACCGCCAACTTATTAACTCATCATTTAAAGAAAACACTATGTATGGCCTCTACATATACGCTCATATATATGCCTATATGTTCCAATATCCTGGAAAAAAAATTGATTGAGACTTCGTGACAGTTGGTTTGGTTTTTGGTATTCATAACCTTGTGTCACTCTTTAACTCCTCCAAAACCAAGTTAGTGACATGGTGCATTAAATATGCACTTATATAGTTCCGTTGAGAAAGAATTTATGAGAAAATGTCTTGATGACAAAAAGAAAAATCGATTATCAAGTTATTGGAACCCAAATTCAAGGTATGTTAAGGCAAACTCTTTCTCCATATCGCACGAATCCTAAATATTGTAAATCATTGAATGAGTCATTTTTACTATTTTGTTATTAGGAAGACCCTCTGTGAAGGGCATTGGGATGTCAGCTGATCTTATTTCTTGAATATATCATATTATTATTGTGTTGTACTATTTGAAGTATACTTGACGGTTAAAGTTATTTTCTGTAGAATTTCTTATTCCTTATATTTATTAGCGAGCTATTGTCCTAAGAATGAGGCTGAACTGATGAAGATTTATTACGTTGTATCTAAGGGGCTGTGAAACTGTTCTTTCTCATGAGAAATTCTTACCAAAAATTTGTCAAAATTCTTTATCATACTAAACCTTGTACCCTATTCTTTAGGTTATATAATTGTTAAACAGTTTTGTTTCTAAGCATGCTCACTCAACTACCAAATTGAAGTTTTCTATAGTAAATCAAGTCAGGCATGTCAGTCTCCTTTTGAGTTTCTAAGTTGAAGTCGAGCCAAGAGCTTCGAGTCTATACGCCTAATTGGTTGTACGAACGTTATGTGAGGTTACGATGAGACTATGTAAGCACCTTAAGCTCCTTATGAATACCCTCAAGTTTAAGTTACCTTTCTAAAGTCAAATTCAGTATTCGGGTTCATTCTAAAATCCTATGAGGTTCTATGAGTCGTTACATGTTATACGTAAGTGATTATGAGATAATGATAACAAGAGTACCAATGGGCCAAGATTGGCGACATGGCAACGATAACATATATGCATTACGAATGCATGACATTACATGTTATACATTCTACTTCCGAGCTATAATCGGAAGGTATGAGGCCTATTGCCTATATTTATACGTATGAGACACAGATGGCCACAAGTTGGCGAATATGATGCCGGTTCGCTACCGAAAGGCACCACCATTGCTAGCATTTGGTTGGGTATGTCATGCATTTGAATCTATATATATGTACTCATGACATACGATTACAAGAGCATATCATGCATATTTGAATACTAGGAGGTCAGACGTATGCTACTGAGGATTTCAGAGTTTCTGTTTCAGGTGGTATCTCTTTTACCCTTTTATCGCAACTAGTTATAATTTCACTCTCTGTCTTACATACCAGTACATTTTCATTCGTACTAACGTCCCATTGCCTGGGGATGCTGCATGTCGTGTTGCAGGATCAAATAGATATCTTGAATGGCCTTTGCAATAGGGGTGTTGTCTTAGCTGAGGGTTTGTAATCTCCACTCTTCATGGGCCTGTTGGTTGTCGATAGAGTTTGCATACCAGAGTACTACATATAGTTGTTGGCATCGTTGGAGACATTTTTGATCCATTTGAGTTGTAGTATTCGTAGAGACTTGTGGACATACTTTGTTGGGTCTTCTAAGCTTCTACTGTAGCCTTGTCGGCTTATTGTATTTATGATTTCAGTTGCAGCCTTGTCGGCCTGCTAGTTCTTTATTAGTTAAGTTGGTCTTGTCAGCCTATTTTATGTCTTTAATGTTGGTATGACCTCGCCAGTCTGGTTATCTTGTTTCAGCAGGTTATTATAGCGGCCTTCTCAACCTTCATTGTTTCATTTGTTTTATGTTTTAGTTGGTTCGCTCGGTCAAGTGAGGCACCGGGTGCCTGTCATGTCTCCTCTAAATTGGTGCGTGACAGTCATGACCTAGGGATACCCCCTAGATGTAAAACGGAGTACTCGACCCCGAAAGGGTCTAATACAAGCCCTTTGCATCATAACATAGGTAATATAATTGAAAATACGGGACAATTAAAACTTTCTTTAAAACCAATCAATAGGAAACATTTTCATAAGCAACTAAAGTCTTTACTAAACTCTTTGTCTCAAACCATCTATTACAACTCTTGAATACAAGACTTGGGACGCAGCCCACATAAGTGTCTAAAACATAAGAAAAAGACATAAAGGAAACATAAGTGGTTTGTCCTCGAATCTAACAGGACTCACCAATTCTTTAACTCTTCTTGCACCCAGGAACCTAGCCTCCAAGCAACTCAATCTCCAACACCCTACATTAGATTAGAATGTAGGCAATATGCATTTGTACAAAATGTACCAAGTATGAAAACTAGCACAACATCATAAGAGCATCTCAAAATAGTTAGTCAACATGAGACGTAAGAATAAAAGATAATAGCATATTCATAGTATAATCATCAACAAAAGCTTCATATAAACATAAGACAATACAAGACATAGTCATACTCATATAAACATAATAGACTCTTAGTCCTCTTTATCATAATAGCACCATTCTTAAGTAACCTCGAAAGCATAAAAGTGCAAAGCAAGAATAGCATCCCATAATACTACCCAAGCCAAGTATCCCTTTTTGGTCATCTTAATCATAGTCTACACACCTGGTCAACTCTTAAGCTTCTTGATGTGAGGCTAAAAACACATATTTTTAATCATTATTTCCTCACATTTATTATTTATATTTGTCCTTTTTGAGCATAAATTTTATGGATTGTGCTAAATTGTGTATTTTATTTGTAGAATTAAATTGATGGAAAAATGAAGAAGTTTGAAGCTAAAACGAATTAAAGATTAAAAGTTGAAGAAGG
>JAJOOO010006915.1:0-34522 GCA_029582685.1 Solanum piurae | reverse complement strand
TTGACATATTCCTTTCATAGCCTTCAAGGCTTCATTCAAAGACTCAACCCTAATTTCATAGAAATTATACATAACCTAGGGTAGAATCATCATACAAATATGAATTACATAACATCACATTCAATTAATAGCCTTCAATTAATATCCAACACAAACTAGGGTTAGAATTTGGAAAAGAAGGAGAAACATGGGTCTCATGGAGAATTCTTCAAGAAACCATCAATACAACATAAATTCATCCATAATTGTTCATATAACATCAATCAAAGTCAGTTTATAACATCAATTTCACTTTAGAAAGAAGACCCACGTTTTTGGATTGAAAACCTAGAAATTGGAGATTTTGAAATTCATCTTGAAGGGGCCTCTTGGAGAAAGGAATCCCAAGAGTGATAAGAAACCATACCTTATTGAAGAATTAACCACGAAAATCCGAGTTGAAACCTTAGAGAGTTGGTCTTCTTCTTGAAGCTCCAATCTACTTCAATGGAGTTCTTGAGAAGAGAGAGAGTAAAGAGAAGGAGGAACTTTAGGTTTAGATCTTTGGGGTTTTGTGTTTGAGTGATAAAAATGAGGTAAATTGACTTAAAAATCATTATATACACGTCCCCTAAAGTACCTAAAATACCCCTCACTTGGTTGGATTCTTTAATGAAATAAAAGTTGATTTCTGAATTTCTGAATTTTCGTCGCGGATCAAGTCCGCGACGCGGAGCTGTTCCCAGAAGATATTTGGAATTAAATTTCGAGACAGAAGAGTCCGCGACACGACCGCATCGCGAACTGACTTTTTTCTCCTTGGGGGAGCAAGTGCGCGACGCGCACCTATTCCCTCCAAGTGCATTTTGCAAGCTGCCTTGGCAGCTTGCTTGGCCAAGGTTGGGGTCCTCCTCGGGGCCCCTTAGGGTGGTCCCGGGGCATCGTAATCGATCTTTTTGACCCTATAAACATATATTTACCTAATTTAAACCTTTTTACAAGATTATACCTTCATACGACACTCCCAAACCTGCCCAAAACCTAAGGACACACTAGGACACATTCTTCTCTAGTTTTCGGACGTCATGGTCGTTTCTTGACGTTAAGACCTTTACTCTTCCAAACTAAGTCAATTACATTAATTTAGGTTTAGAAACATCATTTTAACTATTTTTAAGTCATTATTCATAAGGTGAGGCTCTAATTCAAGTCATAGAATTTCTGGGGTGTTACAATGCATTCATTGACAAATGCCATTTTGCAGAAGGAAATAATAGATGGGCCCACTATGTGCCAATACTTTTGGTAGAAAAAAGATGGAGTCCATCCGGCCCAGGAGCTTTAAGGGATTTAAAGGAATGGACTATTTTCCTAATTTCATCTTCGGAGGGTACGGGACTTAAGAGTTCTTTATCAGAGGCGGATAGGGTTACAGTGCCTAAAGGAACGAGGTACTGTTTGGATCTTGAGTGGCTCGTTTTAAAGAGAGAGAAATAAAAGGATTCTACATGTTTTAGAATTTGTCGAGGGTCCTCAATCCATGTCTTATCATCCATCTGGAGACTCTGGATTCTATTCCTTCTTCTGATGATGAGGATTGAAGTGTGGAAGAATTTGGTGTTGGCGTCCCCTTCATTGAGCTAGTCAATCCTATATTTCAGTTTCCAGAAGTCCTCTTCTTGTTTAAGAATACTATTGTAGGACTTGATAAGGTCTAGTTCTAGATCCACGAGGAAGGGGTTGCCCGGGTAGTTAGGGGAATTATGGATGCCTTCTAATCTTTTAAGGATATAATTCTTTCTTTTGAAGTTGTTGCGGAAAGTGTGCCTATTCCAAGTGGATACGTCCACTTCGAATTGAGAAGTAGCTTGGATTAGATTTATGGTTGTAGACCAAGCGTTCTCAATTAGGGAGGGGAGGTCTGGGTGGGAGCACCACATTGTTTCGAATCTAAAGATTCTAGTAACAGTGGAGGGATTATATTTGAAGAGTGATATCATAATGGGGCAGTGGTCTGAGTGAGTTTTAGGGAGGTGACGAACTATGGCCTCTGGGAAGATAGGAGCCAGTCATTAGTCACGAAGAAGCGATCGAGTCTTTTGAAAATAAGACTGTCCCTATTACTATATCTTTTGTTGGCCCAAATATATTTACTACCCTTGAACCCCAAGTCAATTAATTCACAGTAGTTAACTATATCCCAGAAGTCTCTGGTACGAGATTGGTTTAAAACGTTCCCGCCAAATTTATCTTTGTTATCTAACAGGTCATTGAAGTCCCCCCCTATTAGCCATTTCCCAGGAAAATTATTTTTAATGGATTTTAAGTTTTGCCAAAGAACTTTTCTAGAGTTCTTATAGCAACTAGCGTATATATAGCTAAGTAACCAATAATCATCTTGGGTACTTACCTTGATCATGGCATGGATTTCCTGCTCAGTGGTGGCAATTTCATCAAGTTCAAAGAGATTATCGTCCCACAGGACGACAATGCCACCAGAGTTTCCTATCGTAGGAACTTCGATCATTTTGTTGAAGGGGAAGTCATCGAGCAAAACTTGGTGTCTTTGCATTTTGGTTTCAAGGAGTTCAACTAATGGGGGTTTGTGCCAATCAAGGAGGGCCCTGAATAGTTGGAAATTGAACGTTATCAAAACTTGTATTGTGTCACACATCATCAATTAATAAAGTTAGGTACAACTGGAAAAAAATTATTAAAAAATAGTGTTCTCTCCGTTCATATTAATTGATTATTTTATTGAAAATAGTTATTTACTTTATTAAATCAAGAAAATATAAATTGAAACTTTTTCTATATTATCCTTGCGATTAATTCTTTTTGATAATGTTCATATTTGTTTATCAAATTCTCAAAAAGTTTTTAAAGGTGTGAATTAGTAAAATTATATTCTTATTTATATATTATTAATGTCTGTAAAAAGGAAAATGATCACCAAATATGGAACGGAAGGAGTAATAATTGATGTTAAAATAAATGATATATATAGTGTAAATCAAAGTAGGACCCGCACTATTCACTCTTGGAAAAAGTTATGAAAGTCATCTTTTGGGTCCAATTTTTACGGACCCAGTTACGGGTCGTAGAAGCATCAACGGGCCGTAATTTGGGCCCGTAGAATGAAGTTTTGAATCTTGTTTGGGCCTGATTTTCACGGATCTAATTACGGGTCGTAAACCCAATTACGGGTCATAATTTGTGCATATAGAATGAACTTCAGAAACTCAAAATTTCAGTTTGACTTCCACAAATGGGATCTACGGCCCGTAGATTAAACCATAGGTTGTAGATGTCCTTGTGAAAGGTTTCCGACAGTTTTTTTTTATCGGAGTTTTTTTTTCTTTTCCTAGTTTTCCCAAGTATAAGCCACGATATTACACATGTCCTAAAAGAATTTTCACGCTTAAGACTTAGTTTCTACACTTTTAACTCCATCAAACTCATAAACCACCGTAAGCAAACCAGAAGCTAGGATTTTCAAGCATCTTCTTCAAGTTTCTTCAAGAACTTTGTTCTTCCATGTATGTAAGGCTACTCATAGTGATGGATTAAGTTCGTCCTCATGCCCTATATTCAAAATTCAGTTGGTAAGAGTTAAATCTAGAATATATTTTTTCCAAGTTTTCATGAACTTCAAATTGACCTTTATTCCTTGTTATTGAATTCTGATTCTTATCATTGAGATTATAGTATTTCTTATATTTTGATTCTTGAATTGTTGTTCATGCTTATTTTATCACATGAACCCTATTTAGTTGAGAATTGTTGAAAGCTTTTGTATAATTACTTTTATACATCAACTTTTGAGTTAAAGTAAGTTCAAGTACATGAAGGTAATAAATATTTATTTTCAATTCTTTCTTTTCATTTCCTTTATTTTGCATATATAAATTTATATTTAATTTCATGAAGATTCACATTCTAGAATACATCTTCTCTTCTTCATCATATTAGTCTGTGCGTTAATTAACATGTAACAAAAAAGAAGTACATGAAGGTAAGAAAGATTGTATCCTCAAGTGTTTCTTTTTATTTTTATATACTTGGACATGCTTTCTTAATAATTTATTTATATATGTATTATCATTCTCCTAGCAAGTATGACAAAAAAACATATCTTTGTAATAAGGAATAATGTGTTGTTTGTATGTGATTGTTCTCTCTAATAGTTAGTTTGCGGGGATATATTGTAGTTTGATTACAATATTTGCTATATTTCAAGCGATGATTATTATTTATTGTTAGTACAATTAAAAAAATATTTTACACAAATATTACATATAGTTTATATTTCTTTCTTTCTTTTTATATAATTATTTTTTAATTGGTATGAAATTTTATTTATATGTCATAGTTATGTTTATTTTTGTCATATTGGTTAGCATATGATAACGAGTTTGACATATGGAGCAGAATATGTTGGCGGATCTACCTGCAAAGGAATATGGTAGAAGAAACACAAATTTAAAGCATAATTATAGATTATTTTTGCTAGATTTTTTTACTTTGAGTTGTATTAATAACTTAGCTACTTTTGTTAGAATTTTTTTAAACTTTATTTTGTATAAATAACTTAGCTACATGTATTGACAATGCTACTCCTTTAGTTCTTTACTATTCTACTATTTTTTAATTATAAAGCATAGTTAATATGATTATCTAATTTCAACAAAATGAAATTCTGATGATCATGAGCTTCATTTTTATTATGCATGCAATATATATTATATGATGTCATGTCATTTTCTTTGGTTTGTAACAATCTGTTTTGTCACTATTCTTTCTTTTTTTTTGAAATATATTTACAATTTTTATGTAGTCACCAATTATTTTATTTTTTAGTTTTTTGTATTTTCACTCTTGATTTTCACATTCATTTATTTTTACAAATAAAATCAATGCATTTAGTGTCTAACAAAATTCATAACACATGTATTTCCAGCTTACTTGTAACTTCTACTCTTAAATATTATTCATAACTTTTGTATGTTTCATTTTCAGAATATTTATAAGTATTTAATTAATGTTAAAAAAATTATAATAGACAATGTAATAATAAGGACACATTAAAGAACTTCAATTTATTTATTTTACGAAATCTGAAATTGTTTAGAGAATAAGTACTTCTATAAAAGAAAGAGGAGTGAAAACATAAAAAATATTTTCAACGTTATACAATATATTGTTATTTCAAAATATGATATGTTGTTCAATTTGCTTCACCACGGTAAATATTTTTCTCTACTATATACAAATAAATAGTATGCACTTAAAAACATGTAAATTTTTTTATATTTTATATGTTTAAAAAAAGATGAGAAAATATATCATATCGCAAATGAAGAGAAATACCAACATTGTCGATATATATCTAATACTAACCTGAATATAAATATTATATACTACTGTTTTGTAAATATTTCTTAAAGCCATATTTGAAGGTTATGAGTATGGCATTAATGTTCACCACTTGCAATTCCCTTGTTGATTAATGTAGTCTCTCACAATAATAATGTTTATTACGATGTGAAACGTTTCTCAATTAAGTTCAAACTTGAGGTAAATATGGACCTGATCTACGGGTGGTAGATGAAGTACAACCCATACTATTCACTCAAGTAAAAAGTTATGTAAGTCATCTTTTGGGTCAAATTATTACGGACCCAGTTACGGGTCATAGAAGCATCTATGGGTCGTAATTTGGGCCCGTAGAATGAAGTTCTGAAACTTGTTTTTGGGCCTGATTTCCACGGATCTAATTAATGGCCATAATTTGGGCTCGTAGAATGAACTTTAGAAACTCAAAATTTCAGTCTGACTTCCACAGATGGGATCTACGACTCGTAGATCAAACCACAAACCGTAGATGGCCTCGTGGAAGGTTTTTGACAGTTTTTATAGATGTTTCTTTTTTCCTTTCCCAGTTTTCCTAAGTCTAAGCCACAATATTATGCATGTCCTAAAAGGGTTTTCACGCTTATGACTTAGTTTCTACACTTTTATCGCTCAAACTCATAAACCACCGTAACTAAGGTGGAAGCTAGGATTTTCAAGCATCTTGTTCAAGTTTCTTCAAAAACTTTGTTCTTCTAGGTTTGTAAGGCTACTCATAGTGATGGACTAAGTTCTTCCTTATGCCCTACATCTAAAATTCAGTTAGTAAGAGTTAAATCTAGGATTTTTATCTATGTTTTCATGAACTTCGAATTGACCTTTATTCCTTGTTATTGAATTATGATTCTTATCATTGAGATTATAGTACTTCTTATATTTTGATTCTTGAATTGTTGTTCATACTTATTTTATCACATGAGCCCTGTTTAGTTGAGAATTTTTGAAAGCTTTTGCATAATTATTTTCATGCATTGATTTCTGATTTTAAGTAAGTTCAAGTATTTTAAGTTATGAACTGAGAAGATTTTTTTTAGGGAACACTAATGATTCAAAATTCACTATTTTGTATTGAGAAAAATATTTATTTTAAGAAGAGCATAATAGTTTCAGAAGAATGTTCTTTCAATAAATTAAAGATCAGTTTTCCCTAAAAAGGATCTATTGAGTATTAACTCAACCAGTGAGTATTATTACATGAGAACTAATACATATATTTTGAAAGTAATATTGAGCATCAATTTGTGTAAGGTTTAATACAACTCAAACCCCATAAAATGCACCGCCAAAGTAGATAGGATTGTACCAAATTTGGGTGACTCCTCACCGCCTCAAGAAGGCTATTAGTGGATCCATAAGTTAAGTTGCATCTTATACCTCGGAAAAGTATAGGGCGGTTCTGACAACGTGGAAAAAACGTTGTATCACCACGAGGCTCATAGTGATGGTTTTCGGTTAGAGAAACTCCCACAAAAAGTAAAGTATATTATTTTAGTATTTGCTATCATTACATGTATATTATAAAGCTTTTTAATGATTTCATTCATATTCATGTTTTACTTTAGTTGAGTAATTTATCGTCTTTATTTAGTTCAACTATCTATTTCCTTTAGCTTTATTACATATCATACATTTCATGTACTAACGTCATTCAATGCTACATCATTATATGATGCAGATTTAGGTATTCAGGATCATCAACGGGTGCTTCTTTGAGATCATTTCAACCACTTGTCAGCTTTTGGTGAGACCTCCTTACTTTCAGAGGACTCCAGTTTCATTGCTTAGTAGTAGTGTTTGGAGGTTGTCATGAGTCTTGTCTCGACGCTTATATTTAGACAGTAGAAGCTTTATAGATAGACAGGTTAGAGATGCATTTCAGTTTTCTTTTCAGATGTTTAACTAACTTTTTGTCATTTATACTTTGTATTTTTAGACATCTTTGAGACTCAGTTAATTATTTAAATGTTCATCAGTTTTAATCTTTCGTATGCATATTGTAATCTTCTGCTATGAAGTCAGTCATGTCAAGGGTTCGTTTGCGGACCAACAATGATTTTCAAGTACCGGCCACGTCCAGGGTATAGGCTCGGGGTGTAACACTTATCTTGTATGTGCTCTCAAATGGGTACAACTATTTCAAGCTTCCTCTGTAAGCTTTACATCTATACTTTACCTTAAAGATGAGGCTTCTTATTTTACATCTAGACTGGAGCAATTGACAGGTGACTGAGAAAACTTGCTTATTTTTTCAAATTATGTAGAATTATGGAGTTGAGTCAAGATCGCATCCTCATTGGTGTGAAGACGATGAAACCAACAAAGAACTACATCAACTAATGTACCACTACCCCCACCCCATGTACACAATTTATCTTCTCTCCTAAACTTTTGTGTTAATTCGTTATTCTTTGTTAAACCATGATTTATGCAAAGATGGATATAAGGAGATGATGAAGATTCAAAAGTGTTTCAATTGAGGAAGGAGATGAAGAAGATTAAAGAGATGGGTTTGGAGATTTCATTTGGTATGAATTAATTTGATTAAGTGGGTCGGTTCAGATAGAATAAAGGAAATTGGGTAATTTTAGTTGATTTGGGGATTTCAATCTAATTGAGGGGTACGGATGATACGTTTACTAACGGTAGAGGTATGAATAAATCAATATTAATAGTAAGGGTAAGGTCAATTAATAAATGAAAGTTGAGGGGTATTTTTGACCATTTTCTCTATTTTAAATTTACTCAAGAATGTTGTTTGGTAAACGGCATTAATTCACCTCTAAACTTGTCCTGAAAAGTCAGTTACACGTTTAAAATATTATGACAACCTATTACACACCTTTACTATTCAAAAGTGAATTTATTTACCCACTAAAACTGACTTGGCACAAAAAATAAAATAAAATCGTGTTTTGGTAAAAAAAATAAATGTCCCCACCCTATCACCCCACGCCTATCCTCTTCCACCCCACCACCATCAAAATTCTCCCCTCCCCCCACGTTCAATCATATCCTTTTTTAACGTTTATCGATTTCACCATCTTCATTTTATTCAATATTTCTCTTCAACTTTGTTGGTGGTTGATAAAATTGATGATTGAGTTTTAAAATAAAATATAATGATGAATTCGTTGGTGATGGGTGACAAAGAGGTGGGAATGAAGGTGGTGAAGAAGAAGATATCGAAATTGATAATAGTGGTGGCAATATTTAGTGGTGGGTTTGTACCTTTTGATGGTAATGATGTGATTTTGGTGATGAGTTTGATTATCGGTGTTGAATTTTGTGGTGGATTTTTACAATTTTTGTGGGGACGATGGTGATAGTGTTATTCCGATGGTGGATTTGATCGTAGGTGATGAAATTTGTGGCAGCTATTTTAATTTTTTGTGCTGAAATATATAGATTTGGTACTAATAGAGTGACAATAGTAGTGGTTCCATGGTGGTGTTCATTGAAGAAGAAGCAATTGAATGACATGAATTTTTTTTAGAAAAAATCTGACATGGCATATGATGTGGCAGTGAGATGATATTAATGTGGAACGAGTGTGATACACCTCCCATTATGAGAGTGGTCTTATACATCTCAAGAGCGAAATAATTTCACTTTTGAGTAGTACAGATGTATAATAGATCGTCATATGATAGATTAAGCGTGTAATTGACACTTCGGGATAAGTTCGTGAGTGAATTTATGTTTTTATCAATATTATTTTGTATGTATTAGATGTCAAAATAGCCAAAGGAGGAAAAATAGAGAAATTACCATAAATTTGAAATCCATGACCTTCAATTGAGATATGACCATGGTCTTATAGTTAAAATATTCAGAGAAGGTGCAAAAAGAATGGTCTGCAAATGAACAAGTTATGGACCGTATGTCACATTCAAAATTCATACAATTGAAGAGTTTCAAGTTGATGGAAAGACCTATGACAGAACCCACGATCCGTGAATCAATCCACAATGGAGGATCAGAAACCCTAAGGCTGAACTTACAACAGAGTATAATGCACAACATATGGATGAGACCGTCAATGGTGTCAGTGGATAATTTAATTAAAAGGATTTCAAATTTGTGGGCTATTATAAATATTTTTCATAGGGTTTTTGTAATAGAGAGTTATCAGAATTGATAAATTGCAATATTTCTTTCTCTAGTTTTTGAAGATTTTGTAAAGAACGAAGAACAAAATTAATTCTATCATTTTTAATTCAAAGTAAGCATTATGACTTCAATCAATTCTTGTTATTGCTTTCTTTTTGCAATGAATAACTAAATCCTCTATCGAGGTTGTGACCTAATGGAGGTGTAACATTTATAAGGTTTTTGTGTGTTGTATGATTTTTGAGAACTAGTATATCTAACTATTTCTTATTTTCTTGATTGGTTGCTGATTGCAAACATCAATCTACGACATAATATCTTAGTTTTGCTTGAGAAAGTAAATTAAAATTTGATAGAAATAATTTGCATGAATTCAAGGCGCTAACCTTTGTTTAATAGATTCTCTTAGGGATAAGTTGAATTTAATGACATAATTAGTTGTTCTTATTTGAATGACTCGTATTAATTTAGAAAATGTTGAGATAACTTGTTCAACTCTTGAAAAAGATTGAGTGATGTTATATAGATTAAGTGCATATCTAGAAACTCGATTATCTATAATTGCATAAAACCAAAAATGGTACATCCCATTAAGGTGAAACGACCTTAGTTCTTTAATCATATATGTTGGAATGTATGCGTCCACCAGTGATCATAGGACCAGGTCCTCTACAGAATAAAAGTGCATAAAATAAATTTCTCAAAGTAAATCAGGCACAAGAGTTTTACGTGGAAACCTCCTTGCTCAACAGAGTAAAACCACGACCTGTCACACAGGATTTTCAAATTGTTTTCACTAATCTTCTCAAGCAAAAGCGAAACACAGTTTACAACAACAACCGTGAGATTAACACCCTAATCCCACACTAAGTAATACTCCTATTACTTAGACAAGCCAAAGCAATAATCCTATTGCCCACTAAATCAACTAACTCTAGTTGATCTAGACTTTAAAAAACCCCAAGGCTAACTCTAGCCACCAACTCCGATCTCCAAGACAAGAGCTACACAAGCAGCAACTTTGCTGCTCCACACATCAACTACCTCTAGTTGACACTCCTATGTAACTCTACCCAAGAGAACACCAAAACAATGGTGTAAAAAGGCTTGGCCAAAACTTAGAAGATTCGACTAACTAACTCTAGTTAATACGACTCAAACTAAATATTTAGACAAGCAAATGATCTACTATCCTTTATAACTTAGGAGTAGATTTACAATGTAAGCACATAAGACACAAAGTTCATAATACAACAAAGGCTCTTCTTCACTGTATCAGGTCCCTTTGTTGAGTTGAGCAGTGTTCTTCCTTGAAGATGGCCTTCTATTCAAGCTTATGAATTTTCAGAGAAAATCCAAGTTTTGTTTGCCAAATCTTGAGTTTATGTTATGTTGGAAGAGACTATATTTAAATGAACATAAACTCCTTGGGACCGTCCATTGGCTGAGAGCTTGCCTCTCTGGAAAGACGTGCACCTACCACATCAGAAGTGGCAGCTTTTCTGACAGTTGTCTTGTCGTCCTTTCACATACGCAGTCTCGCAGGGACCAGGTCCCTTGCAAACTTTTCTTAGCAAGTTCTTGAGAAGACGTGTTGGCTCTCTCACATTTTGAATAAATGAATTAATTTGTTGTTTGTCATATTGACTAAGTCAATCGTAAAGAGTTATTGATCGTTGGACAAACAACTTCGTCAATTCTGATTGGTGTAGTACGTTGACGCCTCACCAATCTCTGACACGACAGCTTTACAGCTGTACCCCATTATAGATATGGACGAGAGAACTCAACCAAGGACCAGTTCCCTGCATTTGTGAGAAATTGAAACAGACAGTCTCGTTCGCTCTTCTTGTTGGTGCAGTACACTATGCTTTTCACCTACCACCTGACATGATAGTTTTACAGTTGTTCCCCATTTGAATCTGGACGAGAGCACTCTGCTAGGGACTAGGTCCCTGCATTTGTGAGGATCATCAAAACACCTAGAATATAACATTTTCCCCCTTTTTGATGACGACACACAAATATTCCTCACATTGAGTTTATTCATTCATTTCGTTGTCAGCAGTCCCAATAACAAGGATCTGATTCCTTGTTAGATCTTTATGTTTGTTAAATAATCAAAACTTAACATCAGCTCCAAAATAACGTTTCCCCCCTTTTTGATGATAACAGACTTATCCACCAGTTCCCCCTATCAACAAGAACTCTTCAGGTAACTGGAGTTTCATTATCCCCGAAGTTTGTCAAGTCATCAAAACATCAAAATAGCATTTTTCCCCTTTTTGATGATGACAAACAACTTCTTCCCCCTATCGGCATGACTATGTCTTCTTTAAGTAACCAACATTGATTCCCCCTATCGGCATGACTATGTCTTCTTTAAGTAACCAACATTGATTCCCCCTATCAGCATGACCATGTCCTCTTCGAGTAGCTAGCATTTATTCCCCCTATCGGCATGACCATGTCTTCTTCAAAGTAGCTAACATAATTGATCTCATACCTTAACAATTTTCCCCCTTTTGACATCATAAAAAAGGGTTAAAGTAGTAAACCAAGTTGACAAAAATGCAGTTCAAGCAAATTCATGGTCACTTGGGAAACACTGAGCATGAGTAAAAATGCATAAAGTAATGAGACAAGTCAGTAGAAACAAGACATTTTTTCATTCATAAACAAAAGATCAGCAATCAAAGCATTGCACATATTATTACGAGTGAGAACCAAAACAGTGCCCACTGAGTTTCGATAGAAAACAAGGAGGACTGACACGGGAGTTTAGGAAGAGAGGGGATAACTTAGAAGCAAGGGATTGAAAGAATAGAGTTAGTAGATCATATCCCTTAGCATGGTTTTTCAGAATCTCTCTTAATGTTCAGCATGCTTTGCTTCCCAGGCTTCATGTTAAACCTTCAAGGCTGCCATTTTTTTTAACCTAGTCCCTTTGATAGTGTTGTTTCAGAAGCTGAGCCTTTTAGGAAAACCATTTCAGTATCTTTGTTGGCAAGAGCAACTGTCATAGCTTCCAGCACTAGCCTGAGATTCTTATGACAGAAAGATTGGAAAACACAAACTTATTCAAGGCCTCCGCGATGAATAGATCAATAATTGAGGAACCAAAAAGAAAATTTCATTTCATTTTTTTTTTCAAATCAGACACCCTCCTATTCAGAAAACTTTCAGTTCTCAGATTATCAACTTCCCCCTTTTGAACATCATCTTTTCCACATCTTCTTTTTTCTTAGTGGACCTGGTCCCTCTTCACACTTAAACATCTTCATCATAAAAATCTCCAGTAAGAACAAAGGGTTTTACCATTTGAAGTGTCTTTTAGAGAGGAGAAAAGAGGATTTAAAATTTTCAGATTTTGGAAGAGGATTTGAAAAGAAATATGGAGTATAAAGGAAGTGAAAGTGTGAATTGTGTGAAAGAAGGTGTCATTTCGGTATTCAAAAGATGGGACAACGATCAGATACCTAAATGACAGAATGTGGCAATTGTAACGGTTCACATGCATAATTCAAACTGCAATGTTAAGAGTGCTAACCTTCGAGAACGAACCAGGTCCCTCTTTATAGTTTGAATGTGATTGCATATATCTGTCCTGACCTCTCCTTTCCTTTAGCCCTTTTGCCATGTGTGTATACCTACAAAAGGTATGAAACTGAATTTGCTAAAACATACATAACTGAAAAGCAAGGATACCTGCTCCCTTTGCATAGTCATGAGAGAGTTGATTGCTTCAGGCAGGATCCATTCAAGAAGGTTTCAGCATTTCCATCTTCAGTTTGATTATTTCAGCCAGATCTTTAAGAGCTTCAGGCAGCTGCTTGATCCACAAGAGTTGATCACATCAAGCTGCACTTGCTACATTACTTCTCTGCCTCAGTAGTTGAAGGAGCAACTGAATCTTGCCTTTTAGTTCCCCATGAGTGAAAAATCTGCCTAGAACATAAGTCATTCATGAGGTACTCTTTCTACCAACGGGATGTCCAGTAGGATCAGCATCACCACATTCCTCCATAAAAAATCTCCTGATGAGCAGAATAGGACCAGGACCCTGTCTTCTTCAACTGTCTTAGGATTCTCTGAGCGGCCTTCAAATGTGATTTCGTTGGATAATCTTGGAATCTTGCATAAATCCTAACACTTGAATCATTTACATCTAGACCAGATCTATCCGCATCCAGCTTCGAGTTGGTCCCCATGAAAGTATCAATTGACTTGGCATCCATAATATGAAACTTCTTCAGCAACTTCTTTGAGCTGGTACCAGGTCATGTCTAAGCAACCCTTCATGATGACATTACCCCTTTTTAGCATTGTCTTTACTTCAAGTACTTTAGGCCTTTGAGCAGCTCCTTCATGAACTTTTCTTGACAACCAAGGGTACCTTTGGAAGTTTGTTTGATCAACAACTCAAAGAAGAAATTTAATTCCTCCATTATGTTCACTTCAAAACTCACTATTCATGAGTGCAACAAACTTTTCACACAACACCTCAAAGGTTGCTTCAAAGATGACATCATCAATATGTACTTGAATAATCAGTAATTCCTTTCCTTGTGATTTCAAAAAGAGGGTTTTGTCAATTTTACCTCTTTTGAAGCCATTGTTGAAGAGGAATTTGGACAACCTATCAACTTATTGGGGAACCGGCTGTCATACTTTGCTTCTTTCAAACTGAGCTTGATCAGCTTCTCCATTCTCACCTTCAGAATTCACATTATCAGTTTGAAATGAACTATCTTTGTTCAGCACTATCTGACGGACCAGGTCCCTCATCAGGCTCATCATCTGCATCAGCTTCCTTGAGATTGCTGCATTCATGAAGAGGATGTTCTTTAGCAAGCTCACTATTAAAACCGACTCTCTGAATCTGAAGCAACCCTTCTATTTCAGAATCTTTTTTTTTTCAACTTCTCAACTCTTTCAGACTCATCAAAAATCACATGACCACCTTTTTATACACCCGATAAGCCTTACTGGAGGAAGAGTATACCACAACTATTCTTTCATAAATATTGAGATCAAACTTCTCAATATCATCCTTTTGGTCACAAAACATGTAGTGTTCATCACTTCAACCCAAAAGTCTTCCAAAGATTAAAAACATGTTTATTCCACCTGAAGGATGGTCTGATCTGCTTCTCTTCAACACCATCGTCACAACCTTTGTCATCTGCAAATTTTATTTTGAGCAGATGGAGGACCAGGCCCCTTGACAAAATTTTGTGCAGTAGAGAAGCACTCACATGAGCACATCTCTTGTGTCATACCTCAGCATTCTTACCTTGAGCACTAAGGCAAGTTAGATAGTCAACACGAACAGTATTTAGATCCGCAATATGCATGTTCTTGCATCTCTTTTCTGTCAAGATCATCACCCGAGAGAGCAAGTTTGTGAAAACACAGTCTTTCTGATAAGAACTTAACTTTATTTCATTCATCACAAATCTGTGAAACACTTGAAAGAATGTACTTCAACCATTGACATAGTACACATCCTCAATGGTGTGTTCCACAGAATTCCTAACCATGCAGGCACCAAGAATATACCATTTCTTGCCATCGCCAAATGAGACACCTCCACCTTGAAGTGCCTTGAGAGAGGAAGTTTTCAGTTTTCCCAGTCACGTGCTTTGAGCATCCACTATTCATGAACCACCACTATTCATGAACCACCACGGATTGCCGCTACTTCCTCTCACCTGCATACCATATCACTTGTTAGCCTTGGGAACCCACTTTAGTCGGAGTTCCTAGTAAGCAGATAAATGAGTGATAAGAGAGTTCTTTGTCCACTGAGGCAAACTGATTTTCATCAACTTAGGACCAGGAGCACGACCAGGTCCCTTCTTCTACCTATTCCTCTATTGACTAGGTCCCTTCTTCTGCTTGTTCCTCTATTGACCAGGTCCCTTCTTCTTCCTGTTCCTCTATTTAGAATAGTTTGAGAGGTTATCTTGGGTCTTTTTCTAGGCTGGACAGTCCTTCTTCAAATGACCATCACGACCACAATGAACGCACAGTAAATTGTCAGACAACACATATTTGCTATGGAGATTGTAAGAAGGACGTTTGCTTGAATTTCCTAACCCCTTCCCATCATTTTGACCCTGACTAGTAAGATTGACAAGCAATTTTGAAGAGGTGGTCCATTTGAGATATTTGTTCAGTTCTTCTTTGACACAGACCAGGTCCCTCTTTAACTGATTATTTCTCTCCAAGGCCATATCAAGTTTCGTTTGAGCAGTATTCAAACTGGTTTCTAGATCGATTTGCAAGCTGCTAGCCTCTCCCTTTCCTCTGCCACATTTCTCACTCAGCATCTTTAATTTTTCCCTAAGTTCTAGATTTTCAACTTCTAGAACTATCAATTGTTCTTCCACAACAGACATTTGATCAACCAAGGCTACCTTTTCTTCATGAAGGATATCTAGGATATTGTTCATCAGATCCTTTTCAGTTGTTAACTCAATGATAGAGTTAATCAAAACAGTGGCTAGACTTCTCAACTTCTTAACAGAGTAAACATGCAAGTTTTATTTAAGATCAGAAAGGGCTACCTCTTCTTCATCTTCTTCATCTTCTTCATCATCAGATTTTTCCATAAAAACAAACGTGGCATTAAACACATCTTCATCATCTTTGACTGCAAGCATGGATGCATCTTTAGGATGTTCTGACTCTTCTGAGTCACTTGAGGAATCACCCCAGACAGCAAGAGCCTCCTTCACAACATAGTCAATAGTTTATGTTATGCTTGACTTGTCAAGGACCTGGTCCCTTCTTTTGTTTTCGCCTTTAAACGTGAGACCGTCATTTCTTCTGTGCATCTCCTGAATTTGAAGATGTTCAAATAGAGCATCCAACGACAGTACTTCAGGATCCCAACTTCATAGATAATATCAACTTCATCAGTCCAAGATCTGGGAAGAATCTCCAGTATCTTAGTGACCTGCTTCCACATAGTGACAAGTTCTTCTAGGAACATGAGCTCATTTGTGATGGTGGAGAATCTAGTATGCATTTCTTGAATAGATTCACCTTCTTCCATCGTGAAGTTTTCAAATTGAGTAGTGAAGAGATCTAACTTAGATTTCTTGGTTTGCTCAGTACCTTCGTACACTATTCTCAAGAGATTCTAGATTTCCTTTGCTGATTCACAAGATGAAATCAGATCATATTCATTTGCTCCGATTCCACACATTAAGAGCTTCCTAGCCTTGTGATTTTTCTCAACTTCCCTTTTGTCAAAGTCATTGTATTGCCGTCGAGTTTTGAGAATGACCCTTGTGACATCCCCATATTTTACTTCTGTAATTGGCACATAGGGACCCCTTACAAATAACATCACACAGCTTACAATCTTCATCCATTATATAGTCAAACATGCACTTTTTCCACCACCAATAGTATTGACCATCAAATAGAGGTGGCTTCGTTGGAGACCGACCTTCTTGTAAACTTAGTGGAGCAGCCATTCTTTGCAAGATTCTCTCACTTGGTGTTAACCAGATAGAGGGCCCAAGCTTTGATACCAATTGTTGGAATGTATGCGTCCACCAGTGATCACGGGACCAGGTCCCCGACAGAATAAATGTGCAGAAAATAAATTTCTCAAAGTAAATCAGGCACAAGAGTTTTACGTGGAAACCTCCTTGCTCAAGGGAGTAAAACCACGACATGTCACACATGATTTTCAAACTGTTTTCACTAATCTTCTCAAGCAAAAGCGAAACACAGTTTACAACCACAACCATGAGATTAACACCCTAATCCCACACTAAGTAATACTCCTATTACTTAGACGAGCCAAAGCAATAATCATATTGCCCACTAAACCAACTAACTCTAGTTGATCTAGACTTTAAGAATCCTCAAGGCTAACTCTAGCCACCAACTCCGATCTCCAAGACAAGAGCTACACAAGCAGCAACTTTGCTGCTCCACACATCAACTACCTCTAGTTGGCACTCCTAGCTAACTTTACCCAAGAGAACACCAAAACAATGGTGTAAAAAGGCTTGGCCAAAACTTAGAAGATTCGACTAACTAACTCTAGTTAATACGACTCAAACTAAATATTTAGACAAGCAAATGATCTACTATCCTTTATAACTTAGGAGTAGATTTACAATGTAAGCACATAAGACACAAAGCTCATAATACAACAAAGACTCTTCTTCACTGTATCAGGTCCCTTTGTTGAGTTGAGCAATGTTCTTCCTTGAAGATGGCCTTCTATTCAAGCTTATGAATTTTCAGAGAAAATCCAAGTTTTGTTTGCCAAATCTTGAGTTTATGTTATGTTGGAAGAGACTATATTTAAATGAACATAAACTCCTTGGGACCGCCCATTGGCTGAGAGCCTGCCTCTCTGGAAAGATGTGCACCTACCACATCAGAAGTGGCAGCTTTTCTGACAGTTGTCTTGTCGTCCTTTCACATACGCAGTCTTGCAGGGACCAGGTCTCTTGTAAACTTTTCTTAGCAAGTTCTTGAGAAGACGTGTTGGCTCTCTCACATTTTGAATGAATTAATTAATTTTTTATTTGTCATGTTGACTAAGTCAATCGTAAAGAGTTATTGATCGTTGGACAAACAACTTCGTCCATTCTGATTAGTGTAGTACGTTGACGCCTCACCAACCTTTGACACGACAGCTTTACAATTGTACCCCATTATATATCTGGACGAGAGAACTCAACCAGGGATCAGGTCCATGCATTTGTGAGAAACTGAAACAGACAGTCTCGTTCACTCTTCATGTTGGTGCAGTACACTACGCTTTTCACCTACCACCTGACATGACAGCTTTACAGTTGTACCCCATTTGAATCTGGATGAGAGCACTCTGCCAGGGACCAGGTCCCTGCATTTGTGAGGATCATCAAAACACCTAGAATATAACATTTTCCCCTTTTTTGATGACGACACACAAATATTCCTCACACTGAGTTTATTCATTCATTTCATTGTCAGCAGTCCCAATAACATTAGATCTTTAAGTTTGTTAAATCATCAAAACTTAACATCATCTCCAAAATAACAATATAGATTATCACTAAGTTATTTCTGCAATCTTAGTCTTTATATTAAAACAAAACAAATCTACTTTCACAGAATAGAAATTAGTCCGCTAATCAAATATTTGTCCAATATTAGTAGTATTTCTCCTTATTTCATGTGGAATTCGACCTAGTTATTTGGATTACTATATTTGCATATGATTGTGTTACCTCATCTTCAAGTGTAATTTTGAGCGTATCAAATTTTAGCATCATTACAAAAAAAAAAAAAAAAAGATCTTACTTATTGGTGGTTATTGTGATTACGTTTATTTATATTCCATCACATTCTGTTTGTTTTTGCTATGAATCAGGTTATCATGGCACATCAAGCAGCTCAACAAGCACTAGCCACCCAAGTTGCATTTGTAGCAGCAACTGTTGTAGTTGTAGTTATTGCGTCGTTTGGTAGAGTGTATAAAAATAATGCTCAATAGAGTGTATTAGTTATGCATAAATTATTTCTTATGCATTGTTTGATTTGGTATATTAAAAATAGTATGTATTGCATAAAAATATTTATTTACAAATATCCTCCACAATTTTGATGGAGAAGATGTAAAAGGGCTTTTGAGGGCAAGAAGTCTTTAACTATGCTAATGCATGTGTTAGTAATACACTCTTCAATACACAATAGAGTGTATAACTAATGCAAGCATTAGGTATACATAGCATGAAAAAGCATACCAAACAAGGTACTACTAATACATAAAGCTAATGCATGCATTATTTTGGCTAATACACTCTACCAAACTACTTACATTTCTTCTCTCTTTTAACAAAATACTAACTCCATTTTCAATTCATTGAAAATGTTGGCACTACAACAAGACTGTTTCTCCCATGTGCATTGCAGCAGCAACATACGCAGTAACAATAAAAGAAGCTACTAAAATTTGAAATTCAACTCCAACCTAGGCAGCAACATATCCATTTCTTTCTATGTTTTTCCTCTAATCTTTTCGGAGAAATTGGTGGAATAGGGCAGGAGAAGGGAGAGGAAGAGAAGCATACATCAGAGATAAGCTCTTTATACATGATATATTAGTGGAATCTTAATTTTCTTGATCATACATCTAGTACATGCAGTGTTAACAATCCTGACTTCAAAATACGTGAATAGATGAAGTAGATGGTATCTCCAGCTGCTCCAACTTTTGGATTGATATATATAGTAGGTACCAGGCTACTCTGTAACAAACATTTCCATATTATCGACAGGAGCCGAAAGCTGTAAAAATGAGAGTCCAGTCAGCTTGAAATATCAAATCCTGACAAGAAGACAAAGTTCAGACCATTATGATGGTATTTTTCTACTTTTTCCAACATAAAGTGAAAAGAATTGAAAGAGTAAACTATCAACCCAACAGAGCTCATCCCGGAGTTCTACATCCACTAAACGAATTAGATACCAGTGTCTCCATGAAGGCTACAACAGAAAGAGAAATGAAAACAAGAGTAGCCATCGTTATAACATTCCAATCATCTTGTTATATGTGTTAAGGTGTTATCAAGTAACAAAGGAGGCTATCACCTATCCATCAGATAGACAATAATTACCAATAGTAAACTGAACCAAAACAATTACTGCATATTCAATCTATAATAGAAATTAACCGTCGAAAACTTTGCTCGTTAAAAGTCATAATACCTACGAGCTTTCCTATATCACAATATGATTCTTTTGATTTGAAAGGTAAAACTTGAGAATATGGTTCAATAGGATGAGAAATTGCTACATATGATCTTTGGAACCAAAAAGGGTGAGGGTTAGACATCTCATAAGGAAGTACTAATACAGTAACGTGTTTTCATCCTCCCTTTAAGAAGTACAGTCAAAGTGGTATTTGAACTAGATGTAGGTTAAAACCAACAAGAGATTATGCTACAATCGCACCGAGGTCTTATCACCATTCATGGTTGAAAGTAGTACAATGTCAAAGAAAATTTACTTTCCTTCCTTGTCTACTTTCACTCAACACACTTTATGATCATCTCATTAGAAAAGAAAAATACCAACAGAATTCTATGGTTTAAGGGTCAATATATATTATTGAGCACAAATCCAAAAGTTCCACTACCTTTTTGTGCCCTCCATCACCATCTTCAACTGCTCCAGCTACTGAACTCCCTGTAACCTCACCAATATCCCGCTGTGAACCCCAGAAAATCACAGTGCCCAACCCCCCTCATGGATGATGGACCAGTAGGGTTTGGCAATAACGTAGGAGACTGATCAATAGATTACAAGGAGTTTGCAAAGGTATGAGAAATTGCAGATACGGGATAAAAAGGTGTGTGGAGGGAAGTAAAAGATACAAAGTCTCCACAATTTTATTTATTTTGGTTGACCTAGTTTCTGGAGCTAAATTAGCTCATTTTGGACAACTTGAAGATTGTATGAGCAGAGCTTAACAATAGATAAATTAAACATAAAAATCAGCTGAAAACATGGTTTAAAAAACCACAAGAATGCCATTAGCCAGACTCCTTCCTTTTATCATAAGCTTGCAACGTTCTTTTCTGGATTGGTCATGGACGATTGAAACAAATATATCCAGACATCTACAACTTATGCCAACAACAGTGGCTGAAGTATGGTCTGAACAGGGATGGAGCATACCTTCAGAAGATTTCTAAATAATTGGGAATTGGGATAACTGAATTATATAGTGCCTTATCTCAGTTCAGAGGCACTACTGGAAATAAGTATGGAATGGCAAAGGAATAAACAATTTTTCTGTGAGAGATGCATACAGAGAACAGAACTAGTCCAAGAATAAAGTGGGCTGCTGGCCATGGAAGCTGATCTGGAGAGTCCAAGATTCAATTTCAAAGTAGCATTCTTGATATCGCTGGTGGCCAAAGAAGCAGCATTGACATGGGACAACCAACCAAGTGCTGGTGGCCATGGAAGCTGATCTGGAGAGTCCAAGATTCCATTTCAAAATAGGAATAATATTTAGTTGTATTATAGTGTCTATAAATAAGGTTTCCGTGTAATAATGTCAATACACAATTCAATAATATTTTTCTCCTATATTTCTCCCAAAGCATTGGTGAGAAAATTCAAGGGAAGAAACAAGTCACCGTGCGTTATTTTCTGATGGTTGTTGGGACTGATTTGTGTCAGTTTTTATTCAGTGGGTGCTGTGCAAAAACCAACACCACCATGAGGCTCAGAAAGCTCAGGAGACCAAACCCCAGCCAGAACCACCAAAAAATATCACTCCACACGCTCTCACGTGCCAATCAAAGGTGACAATTTCCGGTGAGAATTGGCTCACGTGCTGAAGGCTCTTCCAGTCGATTTGTTTGAGAATTTTTTTCTATTGTTATCGTCCAGCCATTCCGACCAGACCCGTGCAATTTTTTACCAGATCTGATCGCCGAAATTAGGGTTCCAACAATTTCCAGCTGTTTTCGGTGAGATCCACATTTTCCGACAACCAAAATCACTGTAAACAAGTGTTTCTTGTTGTATTTCAAGACAAATTTCACACAATGTCTTTGGTGTGATGTTTTTGGTTTAAAAAATATGGGGATTGGAATAATGCTCATATTACTCAGACAAGATATGATGTGTTCCTTCAGGAAGCAAACGTCTCCATAAGTAGCTTTAGTTGCACAACCTGATGTTTTTGTTGCGGGTAATTCTTTTTCTTGTGTTTCACAGTCCAGTACTCTTGGATCATGGGTCATGGACTTAGGCCTGATTCCGGCAATTTCAGGTTGTTTCCAACGAGATCTAGATTTTTTTGACAACAAAAATCTCTGTAATCAAGTGTTCCTTGTTTTCCAAGAGAAATTTCACACAATGTCTTTTGGGTGTGATGCTTTTGGTTCCAAAACTACGGGGATTCGAATAATGATCATATTACTCAGACAAAATATGATGAGTTCCTTTAGTATCGCGCAAGTAAGCAAATGTCTCCACAAGTAGCTTCGATTGCACAACCTGATGTTTCTGTTGCGGGTAATTCTTTTGCTTGTGTTTCACAGTCTAGTACTCTTGGATCATGGACAGTCTAGTACTCTTGGATCATGGGTAATAGACTCAAGCGCTTCTGATCATATCTTTGGTAATAAATCACTTTTGTTTGATATTGTTTATTCACAATCTCTTTTTATTATTACTTTAGTTAATGGGATCAATACAAAACCTATAGGGGTTGGAGACGCCAAACCCCTATCTTCTGTTACTCTAGACTCTGTTTTATATGTCCTTGATTCTCCTTTGAATTTGGCATCCGTTAGTTGTTTGACGCGTGCCCTACATTGTGGCATAACCTTTTTTGATGATTTTTTTCTCATGCAAGACTGCAGTACGGGACAGATGATTGGCACAAGACATGAATCACAAGGCCATTACTATCTTACCTCTTCAAATTCCATCACAACATGCTCTTTTACAGATCCTCCAGACTTATTTCACAAACATTTGGGACATCCGAGTCTATCCAAGCTGCAAAAGATGGTGCCTATTTTGTCTAGTTTGTCCACATTAGATTGTGAGTCGTGTCAGCTTGGAAACACACTCGTGTTACATTCTCATGTAGTACTGAGGGTCATTTAGAGTCTATTTTTTCGTTAGTTCATTCTTGTATTTGGGGTCCTAGTAGAGTCAATTCACCCTTAGGATTTCGTTATTTTGTTAGCTTCATTGATGATTATTCAAGATGCACTTGGATTTTCTTAATAAAAGATCGTTCAGAGTTATTTTCTATATTCAAAAGTTTCTTTGCTGAAATACAAAATCAATTTGATGTTTCTATTCAGACTTTTCGTAGTGATACTACCTTAGAATACTTTTCCTCCCAAGATCAAGAGTTTATGACTCACCAAAGAATTATTCACCAGACATCTTGTCCGTACACTCCTCAACAAAATGGTGTAGCATAAAGGAAGAATAGGCATCTCATTGAGCCGACTCACACTCTTCTCATTGAATCCCATGTTTCGTTGTGTTTTTGGGGAGATGTAGTCCTTGCGACTTGTTATTTAATTAATAGAATGCCCTCATCTTCTATTCAGAATAGAGGTTCCACAGTCTATGATGTTTCCTCAGTCACATCTCTACTCTTTCCCCCTTTATGTCTTTGGGAGCACATGCTTTGTTCATAAGTTAGCCCCTATAAAAGATAAATTAGCCATTCGTGCCCTCAAATATTTCTTTCTTGGTTATTCTCGAGTTCAAAAAGGGTATCGTTGTTATTCACCTAATCTTCATCGATACCTTATGTCCGTCGATGTCACGTTCTTTGAATCTCAACCTTACTGTACATCTTTTGATCATCCTAATGTATACGAGGTCTTAAATACCTTAGGTCTTACCTGTACAAACTTTTGATGAATCTATGGTTACTTCTACATCTCTAGTTGTAGTGCCACCACTTCTGACTTATTCGTCGTCCACATCCAACACTAGTCCTAGATGATTCGTGTCATGCGTCGGCCCATGCTCCTACTATAGGCTTGCCTACTCCTAGCCAACCGATAGCACTTTAAAAAGGTATAAGATCCACTCAAAATGCTAACCCACATTATACTTTCTTTAGTTATCACCGTCTATCCTCACCACATTATGCCTTTGTATCATTTTTGTCCTCTATTTCAATTCCTAGGACTTACAAGTGCAGCACTTTCTTATTCTAGATAGAGGTAGGCTATGATTGATGAGATGTATGCTTTACGTATGAGTGGTACTTGAGAGCTTGTTTCCCTCATGCATGTAAATCTATTGTTGGTTGCCATTGGGTTTATGCTGTCAATATTGTCCCGGACGGTCAGGTTGGTCGGCTGAAGGCTCGCCTTGTCGCCAAAGGGTATACTTAGATATTTGAGCTAGATTATAGTGACACTTCTGCTCCCGTGGCTAAAATAGCATTTCCGTCTTATTCTATCTATGGTTGTCGTTCATCATTGACCTATTCATCAGTTGGACATTAAAATTAATTTTCAGCATGGTGATCTTGAGGAAGAAGTCTATATGGAGCAACCACCAGGTTTTGTTGCTCAGTGGGAGTCTAGTAGTCTTGTATGTTGATTGCGTAGGTCACTCTATAGTGTGAAACAGTCTCCTCGAGTTTGGTTTGGGAAGTTTAGCACAGTAATTCAAGAGTTCGGCATGACTCGTAGTGGAGCCGATCACCTAGTGTTTTTTTGGCATTCTGCACCAAACTTGTGTATTTATTTGGTTGTTTAGGTTGATGATACCATTATCAGTATTTTAAAAGACTCTGTTGGGACTCGGGCTCTAGAAAAACACTTTGAGACGAGTGTGGGGCTTAGTTCTATAAGACTTACGCCCTAAGCGCCCGATTGTACGCCCTAAACACGCTCAATGTCGAATGCTTGGGGATCGCCTAACAAATCTTACACAAATCATATGTTAAATTCTTTAGTTAAAATTTTGAACCCTCATAATTCTTGAATAAATGAATGATACTTAATAGTTTTTTAATCTATAGAAATGAAAAGATTGAGAGTAACTCAAATAACGAGTTGTAGTATCACATCTTTACTATTTGGTAACACTGTGACGTGATTATTTATTACATAACATTTCTTTTAAAAATACATAGCCGAAATTTTACTTTTTCACTTATCATTGGTCTTCATGTTTTTGTCATGTCTCAAAATTATTGTATTTTATTATTTAGCTATTCGAAAGTAATTTTTTTTGAAGTATCAATGTCATTGATACCAAAAAAGTGCACTTTACAAATCTAAGTAAGAGTTGCCCACTTACTTCTCATGTTCTACTACAGTCTCCTAGTTGAAACTGGAAAATAGAAAGACTCAACTATTTACATTAGTAACCTATCACAACAAAGTATCAGTAGCCTCCTCCAACTGAAGTATATAAATCAGGGAATTTTGTTTAGCTTCTGCAATGGTTCCGTCCATTTTTGCAGGTCTCTACCACGCACATGGATGTAGAGTCCCATCTCCTTGCATATCCTTCCACATTGGAAGGCAGACTTTTGAAATCTTATGGCATTCCTTTGCCTCCAAATAACATAGACTACCATTGCAAATACAGAGTTGGTTATTGTACCTATTCCTTTTTTTTTGCTTGCCCAACTATTTGCCCAAAGCTAGTTCAGTATGTCAGCTTCCCACAGGTCTAGTGATCCCATCCAGTTCAACATTTTTCTCCACAAAGAGCCAGCAGTAGGACAGGCAAAGAAAAGGTAATCAAAAGTCTCAACCCCTACCTCGCAGTAAGCACATTCAATTGGTACTTGAATGCCGAATTTGAGCAACCTCTCAACAGTAGCTAACCTCTTCCAAGCAGCCAACCATAATATAAACTTATGCCTAGGATGAATATTCTGTTTTAGAGCAATATTCTTCCAGCAAACTTAAAGGATGAATTGGCAACAGGTTAAGATACATCTTATGAATAGAGAATTTACCACCCACCACTACTGTATTCAGCTTTGTTGTAATATCACCTTGTGTCACCATATTCCTTAGAAATTTCTCATGTTGTAGTATCACCTTGTGTCACCATATTCCTTAGAAATTTCTCATCTCTAGGATCTTTCTCACAACCCATGTTGCAGTAGATGTATATAGCACTGATCTATATTCTCATTCTTTATAGAGTAGGTATTATCCCACTTAATCCATAGGCAATCATTTTCTAATGTATTGTCCATAATAACTTCAAAATAACAGTGTTATTCCACAGACTCAAGTTGATTATGTTCTGGGACCCGCAGTCTTCGGAAGACATAACTTTTCCCATGAAATCAATACTTTCCTAGACCTAATAGTTGAACCTATCCACAAATAAATCTTGCATATTCTTTCATTCAGTTGATTCTCTTTGGAAGAACAAAAATTTGTGCCCAGTAGGTTTGCACTCCAAAAATTACAGATTTAATCAACTGAATAAAGCCAACATAAGAGAAAAGTTTTGCTATCCAGCACCTAACTCTCTTTGTGATCTTCTCTACCAATGGCATACATTGAGCTATAGTAAGTTTCTTCGAAGAGATAGGTACCCCAAATATTTGAAAGGGATTTCTCCATTAACATATCCCGATATTGTTAGTATGGTTTGCTTCAATTCAGATTTCACCCCACTAAGGAAGATGGAGCTTTTCTATGCATTTGCTTGTAGCCTTGAAACCACAAAAAACCTATGAAATGCCACCTAAAGTAACTGGATGGACTTTAAATCAGCTTTTCAAGACATCAACAGGTTATCTGCAAAACAAATACGTGCAACCGCAAACTTCTTGCATTTAGGATGAAAATAGAACTGTGGATTCCGCTTCAGTACATTCATCTCCCTTTGCAGATACTCCTTAGCTAGGACAAATAAGTAAGGGTACATTGAATCCCCTTGCCTAATGCCTCTCTTCCCTGAAACTGTTTGGTCAGTCCTCCATTAATGATCAAGGAATAGGAGACACTAGATGCATTCCATTATCTAGCCAATAAACTTAATGGAAAGCTTAGTTCAGCAAGCAGTCGTCTCAAAAGTTCCCATTCTATAGAGTCATAAGCTTTTCTCAAATCAACCTTCATAGTACATCTAGGTGATAAGCCTTTCCTAGAGTACCATTTCATGAGCTCATGACTAAATAGTATATTATCTATAATACTTCTTCCTTCAATGAAAGCAGATTGTGAGAGGCTAACAAGATCACTTATAAGTGGTTTAATCCCATTACTTAAGATCTTGGTAATTACCTTGTAAATAGTGGAGCAACAAGCAATAAGCCTATAGTCTTTGACATGAGTTGGGGTATTAACTTTGGGTACCAAGGTAATAGCTGTACAACTAACATCTTTGTATAACCTCCCAGTTTCAAAGAACTCCTTCATTGCATACAATACATCCTCTTTGACTGTAGAACAATACTTTAGGAAGAACTCCACGGGAAAACCATCAATACCGGGTGTTTTTTCTCTGGCCATCCCTGCTATTGCATCTATCACCTCCTGGTCAGTCATAGGAGCTATAAGGGAACACTTTTGGGAATAGGATAATCATGGCCCCTCTCCGATCACCTCTATATTTGGACAAGGAAGCTGATTTGATGTTGTACCCATAAGATTAGTAAAGGAAGATATAAATTCCTTTTTCCACCAATTTTGAGTCCGGTAGTCTAAGAGGTTGTTTGGAATATAAAAAAAAAAACTTAAAATAAGTCAAAAATGACTTAAAATAAGTTAGGAAGCAATGTCAAAAATGACTTAAAATAAGTCAAAAAAAAAAAAAAAAGTCAAAAAAAAAAAGTAGATCTCCCCCTACTTTTTATTTTTTGACTTAAAGGTCATTTCAGTTTGACTTTTTATTTTTGACTTAAAAGCCACTTTTTTAAGTCAATCCAGACGGGCTCAAAGTCCACTAGTATCATGAATGGAGGAATAATATTTCTTCTACTTCTCATTTTCATCTAAGCATGAAAATATTTGGTGTTGCATCCCCACCAGTTATCCAGTTGACTCTTGATTTCTATTTCAGCACTTGTTCCTCGATGTCACTCCACTTTCTAACCTCTGCCATTTGAGTATGTTCTTCTACTAGGGCCAAGTTGAGTGGTTGATACGCCAGCTATTGTTGGATAATATCTAGTTTCTATCTAGCACACTGTAACTTCTGAGCATAGGAGGCCATATATGCATTTAGTTCTCTTAATCCACCCCTTAAAGCTTTGAGTTTACCCCATAATTAGTTCTCTCATAGTAACTAGACCTGACATCTCTTTTCCTATTAGTGTTGTAAGTTAGCTTATGACTTCTCCTTGTGATAGTCAGGTCTTGAGCATATCATTGGAGATACAAACACTAATTGGACAGGATCACCCTCTGATAGACGTTCTACATCCAGATATTGTGTTTTAGTAGGAAATAACTTGGTGTCGTGGATGAGTCAGAAATAGACCATGGTTGCTCGATCCAGTGCAGGAGCAGAATATCGAGTAATGGTTGTCGCAACTTGTTAGCTAGTTTGGATCAAAAAGTTGCTGAGAGAACTAAAATTTGGAGAAACCGGTCATATGGAACTTGTATGTGATGATCAAACAACCTTTCATATAGCATCAAATCTAGTGTTTCATGAGAGGACTAAGCACATTGAGACTGATTGTCACTTTGTCAGAGAATAGATACTCTCAGGAGATATTGTTACAAAATTTGTGAAGACAATTGATCAACTTGCAGATATTTCCACCAAGTCCCTCACTGCTCCTCGTATTAATTACATTTGTAATAAACCAGGTACATATGATTTGTATGCACCAGCTTGAGGGGGAGTGTTAGAATAGGAATAGGTGTACACAATCCTACTTAGAATAGGAATAGTAATAATATTTTGAGGGTGTTTAGATGAGCTCTTTTAAAGTGACTAAAAAGTCAACAACCAAAAGTAGGTACATACGTTTGACTTTGAGCTTTTTTTGTACTTTTTAAGTCCAAAGTTAAGTGCTTAATTGTGTCTTTGCCAAACACCTCTAAAAAATTTAAAGTGCTTAAAAGCCAAAAGCACCTAAAAATAAGTCAAATCCAAAAACCATCTTAGTATCCTACTTGGTAAAGAATTGTATTATAGTATCTATAAATAAGGTCCCCATGTAATAATGTCAATATACAATTAAATAATATTTTTGCTCCTATATTTCTCACGGAGATTAAGGAAGCCTAGTCGACCTAAACTATCCATTCACGCCCAACGCCCACAGATTAGAATCCGTACGTCTTAACTCCTCTCAAGCAAGAACTAGGGTTCTTCATCCTCGAGCTTCATTTTAAGGAATCAATCTAGGGTTTCCACATTCCATGTATGTGGAATTTCATCAATGGGTAGCCTTTCACCCATTGAGTTCCAAAGAAAACCTAGTTTTTCAGATAATGATTTCTATAGAAGTTAGGGTACTTATGAAGACATGATTATTTTCACTATATTTTCCATTCTCCTTCTTGGATAGTTTGATTATGTGATTCCACTTATAAAATCAATACTTCTACATAGTATTTCAGGCTATGTTGCTCGGACTCTTCAAAAATGTCAATGGGTACGTGTAGGATTCGCCAAAAGTAGTGTATTTTTGAAGAATCCGAGACGGGTGCGGCATCAAAAGTGAAGAGTCCGCGCAACTAAGATTTCAGGTACCATAAAAACATAAATATTTTTCATGACTCAAAGCTATGTTGTATTAGATTGCATGTCACAAATTATCAGTTTTCCTGATTAAGAAGTATTTTCAGATAAAATATTTATCAGTTATTATCAGTTTATTAGGTTTAATGAGTTATTCAGATTATCAGTCTTATCAAAGTATCTTTTAGTCCGTGTTTAGGGGAGCGTGAAGCGGTAAAAAGCGATAAGGCCCCACTTCACACTTTAAGCAAAGCACTCGCTTCATTGAAGTGAATCACAATGTAAAAGAGAAAAGACCAAAATAAATAGAGACAAAATATATAAGAAAAAATTCATATTAATAATTTAAAAAAAGGTTCCCCTTTAGTTGTCTTGTCACAAAACAAACATACAATTGTTGTCCTATTGGTTTCACTAACTTTTCTACCCATATTTTCATGTCGGGTCAGCCATTTTTTATTCAAACAAGATTAAAGAAAAATAATCAACATTATATTGTTATCACTATTAAGAAAAAAATCAACAACATTTTAGACATTGTTAAGAAACAAAACATTTCAGCAATTTATATTTTAATCATTGCGAAGAAAAAAAAATTAGCAACATATAATTTAAAAAATCAAAGCTAAACATGGCAAAGGAAAACAGAGTAACAAACATAGTACAAAAAAAGAAGAAAAAACCTAGGCTAGCAGTGCCACTGCACCAAAAAGAAGAAGAAAGAAAAGAGTAAAGGTACTAGAAGGAAAGAGTACATTGAAACCTTACAATTATTTCTATTTCTTAAGGACCAGGGAAGTCGCACCTCATTTTATTCTTTAAAATCAATAACTAATTAATTAAAAAAAAATAAAAGCATTGATTTTCTCGCTTCGCCATTTCTGGTCGCATCATGCTTCAAGCCCAGAAGCAAACGCTTCTTTCCATGTGCCTCGTTTAAGCTGGCTGAAGCTTTGAACCCTTACTTCGCTTTGCTTCACTGCTTAAAGCGATGAAGCGCTTGCTTCCCTAAACACTGCTTTCAGTATCTATTAGTTTATTTGCATTATAGTATTATCAGTCTAAATTCAGTTAGGAGTGCTACTTAGCACCGAGCGGATTTAGGGATGAAAGGTCACCCGTCAGTTAGGACTGAAACCTTTAGTAGCAATTCCTAAGTCCCAAAACTACGTTTCCATATTTCACCTTCAGTTTAGTAGTCTTATCATGCATATTTCCCATACTCAGTACATTAAAAGTATTGACCACATAGTCTCCGTGCTATATTGTTCTATAATATATATTTGAACGTTTAGCGTCCAGCCCAGTGTTAGCAGGACTTCCTATCATCTCAGCAGTACGTTAGTTGAGTCCTCAACTTTCGAGGACAATCTTCATATTTCATTCAATTATAAAATCTTTTAGTTTTAAGACAATTAGAGTTAGTTTTGGGTTTGTCCTAGTAACTCATCTTAGTAGAGGCTTTGTGATAGACATGTTAGCTTTGTGTTGTTCAGATGAACTCGCTTTTGAGTATTTAAAATTTATATTTCAAACTACTTAGTTATTTCAGTTTAGCTTCTACATTAAGTTATTCTCAGTTATTGTTTACATAAATCATAGTGTCATGTCAGGCCATGAGTTAGTTTGGGGTCACTTATGGCCCTAAGCACCGTGTTACGACTACGGGGTAGTCTCGGATAATGACAAACTTGGTATCAGAGCCTTAGGTTAAAGTGTCGTAGAGTCGCGTTAAGTAGAGTTTTATTCATGGGTGTGAAGTGCATCACACTTATGAATGAGAAGCTATGAAACATTTTAGGAAATACTTAACTTCTTTCGTGCTCTTAGTCGTGCGATAGAGTTTAACTCTATTTAACCTTCTTCTGTTCTAATTCGTGCTCTGCGCGTTTAACAGAATCATGCCTTCCAGAAGAGCTTACTCAGATGTAATAGAAATGAAGGTCAGCAAGCACCACCAATTCCAGTAAACCCTTGAAGGAGCAAGTCTCTCATGTCGAGTTCAAGGTTGCTTTCCAAGTGGTAGCTCAGGCCATGACCACTCAGGTCAATTAGTAGACTATTTTATACGCTAATTCGATTAGGAATACGACAACGTCTAGGGTCCAAGATTTTACTAGGATGAATCCTCCTGAATTTTATAATTCAAAGGGGAGGAGGACCCACAGGAGTTTATCGATGGTGTTCAGAATATCACATAAATTATGGGGGTTATCCCAGTGGAGAGTGCATACTTAACCGCTTACCAGTTGAAAGGAGTGGCTTAGATTTGGTACAAGCAGTGGAAGGATGACAGAGGGGTTGATGCAGGCCCAATGGACTGGGAGAACCTTGTGGCTGCATTTCTGGACAGGTTCTTTTCGCTTGAGAAAAGGGAGGCCAAGGTCCTGGAGTTTATGAATCTAAAGCGAAGGAACAATGTCGGTTAAGGAGAACTCCTTGAAGTTTACCCAACCCTCCAAGTATGTTCTAGGCATGGTGGCAGTCTCCAGGGCCCGTATGAGCAAGTTTGTTTTAGGTATTTCAGAGACCGTAGTAAAAGAGTATAAAACTGCTATGCTGATCAAGTGAGATGAACATCTCCAGGTTGATGACTCATGCTCAACAGATTGAGGAAGATAAGGTCAAGGAGAGTGTTAGGGAGAGTAAGAGGGCTAGAACAAACAATGTGGACTAGTCACAATAAAAGTCAAGTGGTGGCAATCGTTCTCAGTTTCATCAGAAGTTTTCCGGTCCAACCCCATCCTCAGCTAGTGACCTAGTACCTAAGTTCAGACAGGAGAACAGGGAAAAGGACACCAGGTTCTAAGTCCAAGGGTAGTGTCGCTAGTGGTTGTACCTTTTTGGTTTGTCAGAAGTGTGGTAAGAACCATCATAGAGAGTGTATGGCTAGTAGTGGTAACTGTTTTGGATGTGGCAAGTGAAGCCACAGGTTGACGGAATGCCCAGCTACATCAAGAAGGGGAAAGCATGTTAGCCAACAGACTCGACCTAATGCTTCAGCGGCTCCAACAGGTCGCCCGACTCTGCAGGGTGCCTCTTCTAGTCGGGTGGTGGACATCGCCAGAACAATCACGGGTATGTTGTGTGTATTTCAACATGATGTTTATGCATTACTAGATCCAGGGTCCACACTTTCTTTCGTGACTCCTTATATTTCATTGAATTTCAATGTCAGTCCCAAAATCCTATCATACACCTTCTGTCTCTACCCCTGCTAGTGAGTCAGTCTTAGCTAAGCGGGTATACAAAAACTGTCTAGTCTCACTTTTTCTAAAAAGTCACCATAGTTCATCTAGTAGAGCTAGACATGCTAAATTTTGGTATTACTCTTGGCATAGACTGGTTATACTCTTGCTTTCATAGGCGGACCCACATTCACTCGTGAGGTGCACGTGCACCTGACAACTTTTACATTTATCTATATATATATATATATAGATGGTATATAAAAAGATAATATATTTAATTGTGCATCCAAATAAACAAAAGTCATTTGGGTGCACTAGTCGAAGGCTTAACTTTAGTACTCAACGTCGTGAGTTTGTATCCTACGAAGGGTTGTGTATTTTTTGCCTTTAAAATCAGCTTTTTCTTACCAGTTAACCCTTTTAAAAATAGCCTTTACTAACCACTCATTTTTGCCACCTCACCTGGCCCCACCCGTAATTTGCTATCTTATTTGGCCCCACCCCTTTCTTCATTGAAATTAAAAACAAATAGAAGCCCTAATACAATTCTAAGCAAAACATAAGACTGCTAGAAAACCTACGAACTTACAACTTACAAGTATTCTTCAATGCAGTCGGCATAATTGAAGTCCAACTCCTATTTCACTACATAAATTTGGTAAGTTCTTTTTAAGCGTATTTTTTGTGCTATGAAAGAAGTGGTGTGATTCCCTTATTAAAAATGTCATATGTATTTATAATTTTATAATTTTAACATCTTATGAAAATATTATTTAAGCGTTTTCAATGTGATTCCTCCATTATATGTTCTTTTTGTTGTTCTATATAATAAGGGTGTGATTTTTCAATATCCTGTTGAAATAATCATGTTTATTTATTTATTTATTTATTTTGTGAGCGGTGTGATTTCTATATTATATTTACTTTTTTTGTGTTGCGAAATGAGGGATTGAGGGGTGTTATTCCCCTATAAACAATGTAATATTTACTTATATTCTTGATTAAATCTTTGTTTTGTAGGAATTTGTTGTTGATTCTTGTGAATCATGTTTGTTTATTTATTTATTTATTTTGTGAGCGGTGTGATTTCTATATTATATTTTACTTTTTTTGTGTTGCGAAAGGAGGGATGGAGGGATGTTATTCCCCTATAAACAATGTAATATTTACTTATATTCTTGATTAAATCTTTGTTTTGTAGGAATTTGTTGTTGATTCTTGTGATTTGAAATGGATTTTCTGAAGAAACATAATTCTTTTTTTAAGACAAGGAAAACCACAGCCACTACTCTTTGGGTGCACACGGGGTGAAACCCCTGCTCCTATGCAATAGCTCGCAAACCGCATAGGAGAGGTAACCCGCACTAGGCAAGCCCGGTGCAACATGCTCGACCCAGAAGGCAAACCCCTTGCTTTCGCTGGCAAGGGGTTTCGAACTTGAGACCTCCAACATGGAAGTCTCAGGCCCAAGCAACTGGGCCACCCCGAAGGGTGATAATTCTTCTCAGCCAAGTTCTAGTTTTAGAGACAATTATTCGCGTTTCATAGATGAGTTGAATTTGTAGTTACTTAAATCGGATCCTAGAGAAAGAATATCCAATCATAAATATAGCGCTAGAATACGAGATGAA
>JAJOOO010006914.1:0-17574 GCA_029582685.1 Solanum piurae | reverse complement strand
AATCGGCTACTCTATCGATCTCCCAGTCATTTAGCAATCTCCTGAAGAATAAGTTCCATCCCTGTGCACTCCACATATCATAAATGGTGCCATCTGGGCTGTTGCTTAGAATAAACAGGTCTGGAAAAATCTCCATTAATGGACTTTGCTCCTTCCAAGCATCCTTCCAGAATTTTATTCTTTTCCCATCTCCAACTCTCTTCTGCAAGTTCCCTTCCAGTTTGGGCCATAGAGCTCTACTGGTCTTCCAAACTCCAACTCCACAAGTATCAGTGCTCACATTGGTACACCATGGGTTGAGTTCACCAAACTTGTGTCTAATTACCTCTCTCCATAAAGCATGATCCTCCCCGTTGTATCTCCAGAGCCATTTCATCAATAAACTATTGTTCTGTGCTCTCAGATTTCTGATGCCCAAGCCACCTTGCCTATTCCGGAAAAACTAGCTGCTGACTCAACCTCCCCTCGGGTCTACGCACTCTTTGTCTTTCTCTACTGTGCATTGTTGTCTGCCAATTGACTAGTTTATATCCTTTGCCATCTTTACAACCATGCCACAGAAAATCCCTCCTAAGTCTGTCCAGCTTTTTCATAACTTTGGGAGGTATGGGAAATAGAGACATTACATATGTAGGAAGTGCATCAAGAACATAGTTGATAAGGGTGAGCCTCCCTCCTAGTGAAATGTATTGTGCCTTCCACCTAGCCAATCTTTTTTCAGTTTTCTCTAATATTCCATCCCAAATTTCCCCTGCCTTGTGTTCACTGCCAGAGGCATACCAAGGTATGTAGTTGGCATATTTTCAACTTTGCACCCTAAATAATTGCAAGGTTTTGGATATTTGGCACCTCTTTATTGGGAACAAACTGTTTTTCCCCCAATTAACTTTCAAGCCAGAAGAAGCTTCAAAAATAGTCAAAATCATTCTGATGTAACCTATTTGTTCAACCTTTGGCTCACAAAATATCACTGTGTCATCTGCATACTGTAGGTGACATACCTCCAATATTTCCTATCTCAAACCCTTTAATCCATCTATTTTGTAATGCTATCCTCATCATGCTATCAAATCCCTCCATTGCTAGTATAAACAGGAAAGGAGACAGAGGGTCACCTTGTCTAAGACTCCTTTCAGAACCAAAAAAACCTACAGGTTCACCATTCACCAAAACAGAGAACTTGACAGTTTTAATGCAAAAGTCAATCCATTTCAACCATTTCTCACCAAAGCCCATTTGACTGAGAGTATTCAACAAGAATCTCCAGTTGACATGATCATAGGCTTTTTCTATGTCTAGCTTACACATGACACCTGCTTCTGCCCCTTTAAGTCTTGAGTCCACACACTCACTAGCAATTAGGGCTGCATCTATGATCTGTCTTCCTTTTATAAATGTCATCTGATGCTTGTTAACTAAATTGTTAACCACCTTCTTGAGTCTTTCAGCTAGTATCTTTGCCACAATCTTATATATCCCACCTATGAGACTTATAGGTCTGAAATCTTTCAACTCTGAAGCTCCAACCTTCTTTGGGATCAAGGCTATGAATGCTGCATTGAGGCTTTTCTCAAACTTCTGATATTCATATAAATATTGGATAGTCTTCAGGATGTTCTCCTTTATAAGTTCCCAAAAAGCCAAATAAAAGGACATAGGGAATCCATCCGGCCCTGGTGCCTTCTCCATAGCACACAATTTAATGCCTTCTAATGCCTTCACATTCGTTTATTGTTTTTCAATCTTCTTATCAAGGGCCATATATGTGATCCTAACAACATCATGGTATGCTCAGTTATCTCTTAACTTAGCAATGCTAAGTCTCCTTAACCATTGTTGTAGCTCGCCACTTTCATGCCTCCTTTATCCGTTTCTAGCTTATGACTATGGTACACCACTGTCATTGTACACACCTCACATGTGAATCGGTGGATTTCTCATAATTGGTACTACTGCACGTGCATCCACTATTTAAACCCTTTAACTATTAAAGGGTTGATAGAACGAATCACACTTTCACCCTAGTAAACTATGCCCGCCACAAAGCTATATATAATATAAAGCTAAACATAGATAAGGTGATGTGACACCTCTCTATGGCCTCCAATTGGATTTATCTTTTTTCTCAATTTTTTGACTTTTTATTTATTTTTCTTCATCAATGTGCTATTTTAAAAAATAATTCAAAAGTAACCTCTTAAAATAATTACTCAATAGTATTAATATCACTAAAAAAATCATACTCCATAACTCACATTTCTTGATCTCCATAGCTTCTATTTTTAGTTACTAATTAATAACCTTAATAATATCCATGACTCCCAAACCTTTCACGTGCATAACAAAACTAACACTAACTTATAAAAAGAAACTAAACACAAACTATCTACTAATCTCATGTCCATTTGCTTATTTTAAGAAACTTAAAGAAGTGTGTCGTTTGGTTTTTGTATCAGTTGCAAAATTGAATTTTTGGGATTGGTATTCTTCAGATGAATTTCAAAACGATTCACCTCCCCTATCCTATAAATTTTCATAGGCTCCAAAGTAGAACAGGGAAGCTTTGGATTAGCCCCAAGCTAAGATATTTATGTGATTTGCTAGATTCTCCTTTCTCTTCAATAAAAATGTAGTAGATCCCAAGTTACTCAACTGTAACCAATACCATGGTCAAGAAGCTCTATGGTGTTCAAAGTATAAACAGGTTGCTACTTGCGCGCTTCATTCACAAATTACTTCCCACACTTCCTGTTATATTTTGCTTTAATAAGGAATCTGTTCACGTAATCAATAATGAAAATTAATGCAACGGCAATTTTGGTGAGTACATTTAAGGATTTCAGAAGCTAAGTTATTTTGATGAATACGATCTTTCGTAAACTGATTGAAATTCTTTCCTAAGCTTATTAATTATTGTTATAAAAAAACATTCTTTCCTAAGCTTATTAATTATTGTTGGTTGTTCTTCTCGTCTTGCTTAGTTGCTACAAGCAGCAATTTCAGACTCGAGAGCTTTCCTATCGAGTTTTGTGTTTTATTAGCATTATTTGTTTTTTTAAAAAAATATTTGTAAGAGAGTACTAATAGTTTTGGTATATTGCAATTTGCTTCTTCTTTTTTTCGTTCTGTAATAGTAATTATGGCATTACTATCCTTTTAACTTGAATGTTTGGAATTTCCATATTAGATTCATGCTAGATTAAAAATTAGTCTTGTAGTTAAGTTTAGCATCTTTGGAAATAGCCTCACTACCTCCACGAGGTAGTGGTAAGATTTGCGTACATTCTACCCAACTCAGGCCCCACTTGTGGGATTTCACTTGGTATGTTGTTGTTGACTTGAAATCAGTTATATGTATTTCTAGGGATTTCAATTGTATATGACGTGTTATAAAAGTTAGAGAGTGGATTCTGATTTTATTAAATTATTGCTTATTTATTTATTTATTTATATATTCATTTACTTCTTTTTTAGTTCATATCATCTAAAAAATCAGCCCAAGAAGAAAAAATAATGAACTAAAGAGAGAAGAAGGTTAAAAAAGAAAAGGAAGAAGGAAAAGATAACAATTAGATAGAATAATTATACAGTTTGATACATGAATTTGGAGCCAAAGATTTTGGTCCTTCTCCCCCCCGCCCCCTCCCCTTCTCCTTTTGCTCTTTTTGTTATTGTGTTTCCACTTGAAAGAGAAACAACGAAAAGAAAGAAAAAATCTAGCTCGAAATTGAGGAATGAAAACTCCATTAAGACCCTTCGGAGTGGCCCAGTGATTTGGGCTTGGGACTTCCATGTTGGAGGTCTCAAGTTCGAAACCCCTTGCCAGCGAAAGCAACGAGTTTGCCTACTGGGTCGAGCTCGTCGCACCGAGCGGGGGTTTTACCCTGTGCGCACCCACAGGGTAGCGACTACAGGTTTCCCTTGTCATCAAAAAACTCCATTAAGATAAAATTATGAATGCCGTAAAATTTAATTTCATCCTAAGAATATAGTTTAGAATTTATTACACATGCACAAATAGAGAGAAACTTTTCTTGAAATTCTTTTTCTTTCTTTACACATTTCTAAAGAAATATGTACTAAATAGACTATACAAAACCAACTATTTATAATACTAAAAATGTAGGTAGTGGATTATAAGTTGAAATATAATTTATTTGGTTTTGATGCTGAGAAAATTTTCTAAAATGTTTGCCAATCAAGATGTAAATGAAAAGATTATTTCATAAATCTAATGAAGTTTGTGCAAAGCGTGGATAAGTTTAATAGTCACTATAAAACAAAAAACTTGCACTACAATCTCTGTGCTAAGGGCTACTTAAAAAATCTATTACCTTCTTCAAAATAATGCAATAATATGCATTGCTGATGAAATTTTCCGTGTGTCTTTTCCAGGTACGTTCAGATGCAGTATGTAGTGGAGGAGTAAAAGATGACAAGTTGGATTGGGAACATCCTATTCTTTTGGTTGATACAAAGGAAACTCAAATTGTTGCTTTCGTAGATGAAGGCCAAAATAAGGAACCTCAAAATCAGGGATGTATTTATGATTGCACAACCCCTTTATCTTTAGATGTTGGACAAAATAAAGATTCTCATGAAGTTGACTATACTGGTGACTATAGTGCTGGTTTCTCACTGGATGAGAGTTCACACAGAGGATTGGGATTCTATGAAGAAGCAAAAATAACACATGGAGGAGTTGAATTGTCACCCAAGGATGAGAAGGAAAATCCTTCTTTTGAGTATTCATCCTCTGATGAGGATATGGATGCTGATGGGGGCTTCCTTGGTGGTGCCAGCATCGAGATGGACAATCACCTGCCAGCTGAGATGTCATCTTCTGTGGAAAATGAGGGATTTTTGTCTATTGGGGGGCTTAGACTACATACTCGAGACTTATCAGACGAGGAAAGTGATGGTGATGATGAAGACATTTCATCTGATGATGGAAGTTCTTGTTCGTCAGAATCAGAAGAATCTGACGGATCATCTGAAAGTGATGGCTCATCTGATAGTGATTCAGATGTTGATGAAGAGGTTGCTGCAGATTATTACGAAGGAACTGGTGGAATGTGCAAAGTAATTGATGTTAGACAATTGGTTGGACAAGTTCCTAGTAGCTGTTCTGATGATAGCTTAGATGAAACCGTAGAGAAGTTGGGTGGGATTCATCTTCAGGAAGTCTCTAGGGAGTATGGAATGAAGAAGCCTAAAAAAGAGAGGAAGTCCCGAGGAGGTCAGAAATCTACTCCTGCCAAGCAAGCCCGGGGATCTGATTTGGATGGCCTTATGTTTGTAAAGGACCCGAGAACAGTTTCAGGGAAAAAGAAACATGCTGCTAAATTTCCTCAGTCATGGCCGTTTGAATCTCAAAAGAGTAAAAATTTCGGGAGGTTTCCAGGTAAAGATATCTTCCCTATAGTGAGTTGCGACAATATGCTTCGTCTTTATTTAAATTTGCTTATGCTTAGCCATTAAATTTCAAGTACATATAACTTATTACTCTCTTGGATTGAAAGAGGATAAAGTTCCCTTGGATTTCTCTCTCTCTGCTTTTGCTTTCATTGTTTTCTCTGTTGACCTTTTCTTTTTGTTTGTGTATTGCCATGTGCCTTCAACTCCACTGTATATACTCCTAGCTTATGTTTTCAGGTGCTAAGAAGATACATCGCAAGGAGATGATGGCTTTGAAGCGTCGAGAGAGAATGCTCCACCGAGGTGTTGATCTTCAGAAGATAAATTTAGTAAGAGCTTGAAATTGTTTCCCTTGTTCGGAGTCTAAGTTTTTTGTTGCTTTTGTCTTTCCCACCAGCTTGATCGTTTGAACTTGCCTATGCTTCTATGTAGATCCGTCTTTTTGACATCAGATGCAAACTTTTCCTTGTTTGATATTTTTCTGTTCCACTAAATTTATTTAATAACTTTGTCAGAGAGAAACATAGTTGTATGAAAATTTCTCTCATCTATGTCCTTTTTATTAAAATAAGAATTGTGCATTTCAGTTTTGAGCTCGCTTGTATGTGTAGGCTGACATATTTGTCCTGAAGTCTGTGTATTCATCCCATCTGTATGTTGATCTTGTTTGTATAGTTAATCTGTAAGTTGGAACCAGGTCATAAGCGAATCCGGATGTACTGCAGATAGTTGCATAACCAAATTTTACTGCATATACTTGTTGGTAGGGGGTTGTAGATTTGTAGGAGGTTCCTAATCAAATTAAGACAGTTTCCCTTGTTTGATTCAGGATCAGAATTTTTTTTTTGAAATGAAATAGAAAACATGGTTCTCCTGCCAAAAATAATGAAGTATCAGTAATGTGAAGTTCTTGGTCTTTAAACATCACCTATCTACTGACATGAAACATAACTTCTTTTGATTGATGTTGTCTTTTCTTTTTCCTCTTTGTATTTTTGGTTTTGTTCAGCTCAGCTGGTTTAATAGTTCGGTGAGCAGATGATAATGGTGTAAAGTGAAGTTGCAATTGGATGTTCTTTGAGTTACTTTATATCCTTTTTCATATTATTTCCTTTTGTAGCTGAGTCACTGTGCTAGTTTCTCTGGAACAAAGACAAGCCACAGTCGCTGCCTTTAAGTTGGCTAGTTTTGTAGGTGATTTTGAATATTATAGCTGCTCTCTTTAGCTCCTAGAAACTGATTTTTCCCTTCCATGGGAGACCTCTGTATATCTTGATAGTGTGTACAGGGTGGGGAACCCCTTTGTTGCCTTGTTATTGAAATCATCATCTTCCGAGTACTATAGTCCTTATTAAAAATACAGTGCATACTTTATCAAAGTGCATCAAAATCAAAGAAACCAAACTGATGTTGTGTAGATCTATTCAAAAGCTATAAAAAAAATTCTTCCTTTTTATTGAAATTTCCTTTCACTCTTAAAATGTAGAAACTGCACCAGATGGTTTTGGATGGAGCTGATATGTTATCTTTCCAACCTATGCATTCACGTGATTGTTCTCAGGTATTGTGTTTTGTCATACCTATGTTCAGGAAATAAAGTCCTTTTACTTATCTACGTGCAATCCAGTAACTTCTCATCTTTATTTTTCAGCATACCTTGAAAACAACTTCCATTAAGTGCCAATGTGATACTACTGCTGTTTTACTCAAGTAGGTATTATCTCATGTATAGTGGAAAATAATTTAGGAGAAAGGCGTATTCCAAAGAAAAAACTTCTCAATATGATAACCTCGATTCTTCTGGTTCTGCTTCTTTGTTTTGAAAGCTGTAAAAAATTGCTACATAGTGATCTTTTACTCATTTGATCTTATTTTGCCCTTTATGAAAAAAGGGAACATTGTTTTAATAATTAAGGCTCAAGTTCACCATTTGTAGTCATGATAACCAACTTTATGACTATAGCTTGCAATAGGAAGGAATTATTTGTCATTTGGTCGAGTGTCTTCTATGAGTTCAACGACTAGAAATCACTTGTTTTGACATTCAGTGCTGAACATGCACAGGTTCAGAGATTAGCTGCAATATACCGTCTGCGAAGCGGTTGTCAAGGTTCTGGTAAGAAGAGGTAGGAACTTTTTCCCTTTTTAGTCTTTCATATGTGAATTTCAGAGATAATCAAGAGGGTAACTTTCATTTAACATGTAAAGAATGTATAAAAGGGAAGGTGTGTAATTACATATGTATTTCCTGATGTTCCAAAACTTTCTTAATTAAGAAGAAATGGATTGCGATATTCCTACATTTCATTATTTTCGAGGCCTTAAATATATGTGTTCTGTTGGCCTTTAGTTAGTTGTGAAAACTATGGTTATTTTGATAGCTTATTCTATGGATAGAAGGCATTTTACGTTGAGATGTTAATATTAGTAATGGAAAAGCTTTTTAGAGAAGATTTTTATTGTAAACTGATTTTTGCATCTGCTATATGTGGCTTGTGCACCTCCATTTGCTTTGGACTGCTTTGGACATGTATATTAGATGTAATACTGTTACGAGAAGAAAATTGTACTCTTGAAGTCATCCGTGTTCCTTTTTTCCAGGTTTGTGACAGTTACCAAGACACAGCATACGGCTATGCCATCCGCCAGTGATAAAATTCGTTTGGAGAAGGTTATGTTACTTAAAACCTCCAGTCTGTCGAAGAGTTCAATTTTTTGGTTTACATAATATATACCTTGAATAAACATTCTGTAAAGATGCATCTTTCTGTCTGACATTGAGATTTCCATTTTTTGACCATTCAGTTGATAGGAGCTGGTGACGAGGATTCTGATTTCGCAGTCACCGGTATACAAAGTCATAGAAAGGATGTAAATGCAACCAAAAACTCTTCAAAGGGTAGTGGTGGACAATCTGGCCCAAGCAATTTGTTTAGAACCCCGATAAATCCACGTGGGCAAAAAGACAGCAGCAAGAAAAGAAGGGATCAGAAAACAGTCTCCTACGCTCTTCCTGTCTCCTTTGTTTCAAGTGGTATCATGCGTTCCGAGACAGAAGTTGAGGAGAAATCAATTGAAACAACCCAGACAACCACCATTGTCCATGAAAGAAAGGTTGTGACCAACTCAGTCGAATACGGTGCATTCGAGATGCACACCACAGGTATTGGCTCGAAACTCATGGCAAAAATGGGTTATCAAGAAGGTAGAGGTTTAGGGAAAGATGGACAGGGCATTTCCGAGCCCATCGAAGCTCGCCAACGACCAAAAACTCTTGGATTGGGAGCTGAAATCCTAGAATCAAGTAGTAGATCATCAGCAAAGAAGGATTCTCTACCCAAATCATCTGTTCGTGGTGCTGAAGTTGTCGGTGGAAGTGGGAAATCCATCAGGAAGGAGTCATCTGTTGGATTTGCAGGATTTGAGAGACACACAAAGGGGTTTGGATCAAAGATGATGGCAAAGATGGGTTTTGTTGAAGGCATGGGACTTGGGAGAAGTTCACAAGGCATAACCAATCCTTTAGTTGCTGTTAGACGTCCTAAATCCCAAGGATTAGGTGCCAAAAGTTGAAAAAATATTCACATTAATCATCTTAAAACTGTGGAAAGAAATGTTCATATTTCCCATCTAGATGTTGATAATGCATGTCATGTTATATGTTCTACTATGATTTGACTATTTAGTTGAACTTTGTAATTTGCCCTGAAACCTATTCCAGTGGCAGACTACAACAACATTACCTTGTGTAACTAGGGTCCGAAGAGGGTGACGTGTATGCAAAATTACATCTACCTTCTGTAGGCTATCTTCTAGAGAGGATGGTGCTTATGCAACCTCACCATCCCTCCCTTTTGAATTTCGAGAGGGTGGTGTGTACGCAACCTTATTCCTACTTTCTTAAGGCATTTCAATGGCTGACTAATTATCTAGATTATAAACCATATTACATTGAAGCGTGGACATCGTTTTTATGGTTTATTTAGACAAGTTTCTAGTTATACTACCATTTTTACAGGAGTTTGGTAATATATACATTGGAAGTCAGTAAATGAAATGCAGAAGATCTTTCTGGGGTTATTTTCTTGTAATTGGTCATAGGAGATGGTCTTAAATTGAAAAGGCGTACATTGCACATGGCAATAAGCTCTAAAATCTAAATATTAAAAGAGAATTCCCAAAAATGTTTAAAAACTAGAGTGCAAAATATAATATTAAAACTTTACGTATGGTGCACGTTAAGTTGTTATTAAGCACAAATCTTATTTTTATCTTGTAAAGGTAGAAAGATTGTGTCTGATAGATGTTTGGTTGAAGTAAGCATTTTAAAGTAGTATGAACAGAGAATATATTGGTGAAGAAGTCATAATGAGAAGAACAATAACAACAAATAGTACGACAATAGAAGCATAGAGAACACTAGGTGATAAAAATGGAAGAATAACATAACAAGAGAGTAATAATAAAAAAACACTAGTAGAAAAGTTAGACAATGCTTGACTATTTACTAACCTTCTACCTTAATTCTTGATCTTCATATTCTCCTATCTAGGGTCATGTCATCGATAAGCTCCAGGTGTTATTATGTCTTGTCTAATCACCCTCTCCAGTACTTCTTCAGCCTATCTTTACCTCTCTCCTTCCATTCAGAGGCTGATCAAGATTTGAGCGCGACAGGGTACTACTATCATTAATATGGCTATTACTAACGACAAAGTTAGATGCAATCAAATGCGATATAAAAATTACGAGGTGCTATAACCTAGACCTCAAACTTGGATTGCACACTCTATATTTATATATGGGAGTTTTCCCAAGGTTAACGGGTGTCCGTGTACGCTGTCTTAATAGGCCCCCCTCTAGATCCATCATGACCAACCTCTCACACATTTTCACTGTGACATACGAACATCAATTTCTTCGTCACCTATTCGAGTTATCTCAACATCGCTTCTCTCATCTTATCTATTACAAAGATCATTTTCACCTTATTCCAAATATCCTTATTCTAAATCCTCTCTCTCTCTCTCCTAGTGCAGCTAAATTATTTTGTAAAAAAGTGTGTTCCTTTTATTTCCTGTTTAAGCCTCCCAAAAAGTTTATCCTAAAGTCAAATAATATGTAAAATTATATAAAAGAAGTGTATGAGTTGTTATTACGCAACCTCATTTAATTCATCTTTTTTACTTGTTTAAAAATATTCCATTTATAGGGAATATTTAATAAATACTTGTGAGATTTAGATGGTTCAAAGCACAAGAATATGTAGGAATAGACATTCAATGTATCCATAAAATCAGGAATATACATTCAATGTATTCATAAATTATAATAAGATTACTAAAATCACATGGGTGAAAATAAATCACTTACCTTATACATTAAAAATAAGATAAAAATTACAACTTTCCAAAAGCAAATTCATTATTCCAATAGTGAATTCAAAAATTTTGTTAAAAATATTCGAGATATATATACATATATATAGCAAAAAATATTTGATAATTTTTTGACGAAAATTATTAACTGATCACCATTGAATCCATGTTGTTCTACCACTGCTTTGCCTTACTATTGCACAATTCCCTATGGAATTAGAAACATTACTATATTCCCTATTGTCAATATTAAGATATTTCATATTTACTAATTCTTATCTTCTTTATACGAATAAAATGCAAGACATAATGATTAAATAATTAAATCATCATGATGCTTGTGTTATTTCCTTTTGAGTATCAATAGCTATCTCACTACACTTTAATGATCAAACAATTAGATTTGCTAATAAGACCAACATTGCTTAAAAGTTATTTGCACAATTACTTGGAATTTATCCCCAAATATACAAGACCATATTTATCTTTTATTTTCTAAAATTATACCATACACATTGATTGTAAATATGTTACATTATTAACAAATTTTATAATATTTATCTGATAAAATTAGTTGAGGTACATATAAATTGATCTTGATACACAAAAAAGTATCATCTCCCCCTTCCCCTCCCCATATGAGACCATATTTGTATCTTTTTTCCCCAAAAATTTTACAAAGTTGATTGTAATATGTTACATTATTTTTGTATAAAGTCAATTATTTTCAAAACCTAATTCCAGTTTTTTCTTATGGTAGTAAAAATGCCTTACCATCTAAACTTATTTTATTAGTATGAGAATTAATTCTACTAGTTCTGATTTTGGGATTTTCACACTGAAAAAAATCCCTGAAGCTATAATGTTTTATCTCATTAAATTAATCAAAACGAGACACATGTAAGAAATTGAAATTATAAGAAAAGGGAAGCATTATAATGCTTTATCTCGTTAAATTAGTCGAGACGTACGAAAGACATAAAAAAGGAAAGTATTATAAAGTCCACCCTCCCCCGCGGGTTTGGTTTGATGATTAGGACATAAGTCATTTTTCTTCAAGAGGGGTCCCAAAAGTCTGGCCAAAACCTCCCACCGACGAGGAAAAATAGGAATACATATAAATTCTTTGCGTCCAGATCTTCCTCTGTCACTCAACAATCTCTCCATTGCAGACCTCAGAAATCCCCGTTTGGAGGTAAGTTAGATCTCTACATATCTTGTTTTGCAATTCTTACTTGTTTACTAGTAATTAAAACTGCATTATCTGATCGCAAAACCATTGATTTTTTCATTGTTGTGTTAAACCCTGTTGAGAAATTCCACTGATTTTGACATTTTACTTACAGTTCCTGATCTGGGTCATCCAGATCTGATCAAGAAACCACTAAAATGAGATCTTTTGACAAATTCAAGATTTGGGTTTTGTTAATCTGCTTGGTGTTTGAATTGGGTTATGGGTTTTATCTGCCTGGAAGTTACCCTCATAAATATGGGGTTGGTGATTTGTTGAATGTTAAGGTGAATTCATTGACTTCAATTGACACTGAGTTGCCTTATAGTTATTATAGTTTACCTTTTTGCCAACCACAAGAGGGTGTGAAGGATAGTGCTGAGAATCTTGGTGAGCTTCTTATGGGAGATAGGATTGAGAATTCTCCTTACAGGTTTAAGATGTATACTAATGAGACTGAGATTTTCATGTGTCAAACTAAACCTTTGTCTGGTGAGGAGTTTAAGCTTTTGAAGAAGAGGATTGATGAGATGTATCAAGTGAATTTGATTCTTGATAATTTGCCTGCTATTCGATATACGAGGAAGGCAGGTTATTTCTTGCGGTGGACTGGTTATCCGGTTGGGATCAAGGTTCAAGATGCGTATTATGTGTTTAATCACTTGAAATTTACGGTTCTTGTTCATAAGTATGAAGAGACCAATGTGGCTCGGGTTATGGGTACTGGGGATGGAGCTGAGGTGATCTCTACAGTTGGAAAGGATGGATCTGAGGAACCTGGTTACATGGTTGTTGGGTTTGAGGTTGTTCCTTGTAGTGTTCAACATGCTCCTGATTCAGCAAAGAACTTGAAAATGTACAATAAGTACCCGACTCCAATTAAGTGCGACCCTACAACTGTTGCCATGGCTATTAAAGAAAATGAGCCTGTTTCGTTTACTTATGAGGTGAACTTTGTGGAAAGTGACATTAAGTGGCCATCAAGATGGGATGCTTATTTGAAGATGGAAGGTGCAAAGGTGCATTGGTTCTCTATCCTTAACTCCCTTATGGTGATCACTTTCTTGGCTGGAATTGTGCTTGTAATCTTCTTGAGGACTGTCAGGCGGGATCTGACAAGGTATGAAGAACTTGACAAAGAGGCTCAAGCTCAGATGAATGAGGAGTTATCCGGGTGGAAACTTGTCGTAAGTGATGTTTTCAGGGCTCCAAGTAATCCAGGACTTTTGTGTGCGATGGTTGGAGATGGGGTTCAAATTCTAGGGATGGGTGTTGTGACTATCATGTTTGCTGCCCTCGGATTTATGTCCCCAGCTTCTCGTGGAACATTGATTACCGGCATGCTATTCTTCTATATGATTCTTGGTGTTGCAGCTGGTTATGTTGCTGTTCGTCTCTGGAGGACAATCTTCTGTGGCGATCACAAGGGCTGGATTTCAGTCTCATGGAAAGCTGCTTGTTTCTTCCCTGGAATTGCTTTTCTCATTCTAACCACATTGAACTTCCTGCTATGGGGTAGTCACAGCACAGGGGCCATACCATTTTCTCTGTTTGTCGTCCTCATTTTACTTTGGTTCTGCATTTCCGTTCCTCTAACCCTAGTCGGTGGTTATTTGGGGGCAAAGGCTCCTCACATTGAATACCCAGTCCGTACCAACCAGATCCCCCGTGAAATCCCACCACAAAAATATCCATCTTGGCTTTTAGTTTTGGGTGCAGGCACCCTTCCTTTCGGTACTCTGTTCATTGAGCTCTTCTTCATCATGTCGAGTCTCTGGATGGGTCGTGTCTACTATGTCTTCGGCTTCCTCCTCATTGTCATGATCCTTCTCGTCGTTGTCTGTGCTGAGGTGTCTCTTGTTCTGACTTACATGCATCTTTGTGTGGAGGACTGGAAATGGTGGTGGAAATCCTTCTTTGCCTCCGGATCTGTTGCTATATACATTTTCCTCTACTCCGTTAACTATCTAATCTTCGATCTCAAGAGCTTGAGCGGGCCTGTTTCTGCTACCCTTTACCTTGGATATTCCCTCTTCATGGTCCTTGCCATCATGCTCGCAACAGGCACTGTCGGGTTCCTTTCCTCCTTCTGGTTTGTACATTACTTGTTCTCTTCAGTGAAGCTGGATTAAAGAAGTCTCTTATGGCAGAAAGAAACAAAAGAACCATTGAAGAAACAGCTGCAGATGTGTCTTTAAGTCATTCTTCTTTTTATTGTCATATTACTATCATTTTGTAGGGTATTTGGAAGAGAAAGCCAATAAACTCCTCAAGTTTTGTTAAATTCTTTATTAGTCAAGTGTTGCATGATAGCTTCAATGGTTGGGATAATCATATTTGGATGTGCTTATAGTGATGGATTCAGTTGGTAAATCTGGTTTGTACATTGCATTAACTCAACTCATCATGATTTTTGAATCACTTTTTCGATTATTTCTTTTTCAATCTGCTTTGATATGTTTTTTCTTGAGCCGAGGGTCTATGGGAAACAATTCCTCTACCTTCTAGTGTAGGAATTAGTTAGCTAGCAATTGTTCACATTGAGTTATTGGATACTTGATTTAGGTGCCACTAATCACATGATCAGATGATATGAGATTAGTTTCTAATTCTTATATCCATCCGTTACTTTGTCTAATAGCTCCATTGATCATGCCAATGATACATTCTACGTATCTTTTTTTACTTTCTTAAACTCCGTAGGACCGTTAAAACCAAACAAATTGAAATTGAGAGGGAGCACTTAAATTCTATGGTTTATGATGGAAATAATTCATGTTAATGAGTCCTATATTGTTGGAAATAATTACACTATTTTATCTTCTTGAAATTTTAAACGGATAATATATGATTAGTATTTACAATATTTGATTCCTAGCATAAAGATTGTAGATATCTAAAAAGATAAAAACTGAACTAGCAAAATCCTAGTTGAGTTCAAATTACTTATCCTATAGTTCAAAAGAGAAAAAAAGGTGTCTTATTATAAGCATCATGTTTCTTCATGGACGGGGCGGAGCCAAGTAGGGCAAAGCATTCTATTTTTTTTTTATATATATAATAGATGCTGAATTTCTTTCGGCTTAATTATGTGTTTACTCCTTGCGTTTTTTCCACTCACTCACAATCAGGCCACAACTCATCACTGTATTATTGGCAAAAATATTGTTCTAATTGATTAGCCAAATACAAACTATTACTCTCTAAAAATATTTTCCCGAAAATTACTTCGGATTAATAAACAGATTTTAAACTGTGTATGCTCTTGTTTCTAAAGATCTTTAACTACCAGATTTTTTGTCCTTTAAATATCTCTTTAGAACCACAAAATGTGCTCACTAAAAAGTATGTAAGCACAAAAAAATAGGGACCCAATAGGCTATTGAGTACAACAATACTACTTTATGCTAAAACCCTTTAATACCAATAATTAAAACTGGTCGTTATTGACTTTTAGCATTTATGGAGTGCCAAATCCAAAATTTAAAATTTATTAGTTTCTACAACAACTTCAAGTAATATAATAGTAATAAAATTTGAGTTCATAGCTAAATACAACTTCAAGTAATATACTAATAAAAATTAAGTTCATAGTTAAATATTTGTAGCCATTTAGAAGAATTATTGATATAAATAATTGAATTCATGTTAACGCATATGTTATATTCTAGATTCGCTTATGAATGGAGTCAATAATGGAGGGGCCAATCGACCATTATATAGAATGGACTATAGTAAGACTTGTAGGGACTAGTGTTCGCACCACACAAAATAATCAAAAAGCTGTAAAATAAAAGAAATTATACATCATAATCACATATTAGCTTTACATAAAGTAAAGAAGACTCACTATATATCATAATCACATATTAGCTCGACATCAAGTAAAGAAGACTTATGCATTAATATCATAATCACATATTAGCTTGACAAAATAAAGAAGAGTTCTGCATCAATCACTATATATATAATCGCATATTATCATAATCACATATTAACAAACTATAAAGAAATGAAGACTTAAGCATCCATGAACTAAATATCATAAGCCTGTATTAGCTTGCCGATAGTAAAGAGGACTACAGCATCAGTGTACAATCATAATCAAATATTAGCTCAATTTTATTGACGGCTTGAAGACAAAGCCGTCTATTTCTTAAAACAAAATTTTGCAGCTACAATCACGATCTCAACAACAACAACATAAGCATATAATCCCACAAGTGGGGTGTATGCAACTTCACCCCTACCTTGTGAAGTTAGAGAGATTGTTTCCAATAGATACCTTGGCTCAAGTAAAACGTATAAGGGAAACAGTAGATACAATCACTATCTCCACTATTCAAATTAAGAATAGGATGTTAGAAACTCCACGTAAAAAGACCAGCTCGATCCAACAATGATGAATTGAAAATGCAAATTAAATTTAACTGACAGTACAAAAAAACTGCAGGAAAAAGGAAATTTTCTCATATGATCTTCTCCCTCTAGTCTCTCTTCTAGTATCACAAACAGACCAAACCTAAAATTAGATCTTTAAATGATTTAAAACATGTGTAATGAGCCACAAAAAGATAGCTTTGATCCAAATAACTTTTCTCATTCACATAGGATGAAAAACCAAATAAAAAAACAAAAAAAGAAAAGTGAAGAGAAACCATCCACACGCATCCACTAGCTAGTGAATGTATGTACCAAATCAGTCATTAAGATGCTGGACCAAAACATTTAAAAATCACAAGATGGATTCCACTTGTAAAGTTATTTTTTTTGTTTGTCGAGAAGTGGGGAAGCCTTAGCAGGTCCTATTTCAAAAGTATAATGATGTTTGCAGAATTTTGTGTCATCATAAGATATGATTCAACCAGAGAATGAGGCAGTAATACATACCAGTATACATGAAGATGCAGATAACCATGTGGTCATTTTTCATTCTTCTGACGGGGCTGCTTTCTAAAGAAACAACACAAGTTTCAGCTATAAGAATATGGTCATCATCAGCAAAATTATCTTCACAAAGGCCGCGATGCCCAGAAAGATGTGGCAATGTAACCATTTCTTTTCCATTTGGAATAGGAAAAGGGTGTTACTTCAATAAAGCATTTGAAGTGAGCTGCGATAACAACACTGCTTTTAGTCATGGTAATAATTTGTATGTGCAATACATATCAAAGGACTCCATCACGGTTGATATTGTTTTTTTTTGGCACCCCTACAACAAATCATCTGGAATGAACATTTACAGTGATACAATTCGTGAAGGAACTGGCGACGAGTATTTCAGTTTTTCCAACAAGAACAAGTTTGTAGCCATTGGGTGTGACGTTTATGCTAATGTCAAAGATTCAGACACTGGTAGCAGTGTAAGTGGATGTGCTTCTTACTGTGACAACTCCATTAATAATGTTTCATCCTCTTCAGCTTCATCATCATATTGCACTGGGAATAACGGTTGTTGTCAGTCTGAATTTTCAAAAATAATACCAAGACGGTTCACCATGTCCACACAAACAATGAACACGGAGAACACATCGTGGAGAACTAGCA